>CM055278.1:3775453-3974688 GCA_029237695.1 Conchocele bisecta | reverse complement strand
CCCTTCTCTCTGAACAGAGTGCGAAGACGCTCACCGAATGTCGTGTCGTCGTGCAGGACCCTCGAGATTGTTTAGCGGCTCCGACTTAATTGGCCAGAGAGTGTCTCACGGTTAGTCCAGGCAGCCTCCAAGCGAGTTTCTCTTTAATCCCGCAGGAGTTTGTAGATCCGCTCGGTATATTCTCTATCCCCACAGGCAAGGTTAAGAACCAGTTCGCCCCGGAATGTTTGCATAGCCTTATCGAGTCAACAAGTTCGCGAAGGTTTTTAAGGTGGGTCATCCGTTTGTGTTGATTATTCGCTTTCGCTTTCGCTGATCTCCATTGTGCGAATAGCGTCGGTGGCTACACGAGGCACCTCGCTGAGCTCGATCGTTTCTATAGTGGCGGCCGTCTTCGCCAGCGTTTCGTCGGTAGACTGTAGGGTTTTTATCATTTGCTGAGTAGCTGCGACTGATCCTCGATCACTCCCAAGAGCTCTTGAGAAGAGTACCCCATATCGTTTCAAGGAAGAGGGCCCTGAGGAAGCCGGGTCGGGGGTGTTCGTTCTTGAACGCAGCAACTTCCAGCTCTTTACCCATTTTGTTAACCCACATGTCTCCTCTTTTAGTGCTGCGGAACTCCAACGTGGCATTGATGCCCGTGTTTAGAACACATCACGCTCCCACCCCACCTTTTTCAACCCGAGACTCCGTTTCCTCGGGGAGGCTCCAGCGCATCCTGGAGATCCCCGCCCCCACCCCGCCCCAAAGAATCTCGGTACCGCCCGCCCCATGCCGGAGTTTTCGGGTGGGGCCTCCACATATAAGCTAACGCATTGTCAGCAGCTGAAGTTCCTGGCTCCTGGCGTCTCTATGAAGGGCCGGAGTTTTCGGGGTGAGGGTTCCCACATAACACCGCCAGCAGCTGAAGTTCCTGGCGTCTCTATGAAGGTCGTTCGTCATCATCGACCGTAGTGCGATCGAATTATTCCATGTTAATGTCGCGACCAGCCATCGTTTCGATATATTGAACAAAAAACCATACGGGTTTAATAGAGTTACTATGTCTTCGAGTCAATACGGCCACAAACTCAATCCATACCGCAGACAGCGGGAGCCCCTCGGGGCGAAAGGTGTGAAACAGAGCGTCGTTATTACGAACAAATCCTCGACGATCGACCAGAACCAGTAGCTCTTGGCTCGCTTCCCCAACCTCGGAGCTAGCGACGTCATTGTGCCGGAGACTGTTCGCCTCGCTTTCACTATTTTCACTAGACGTCATAAAGAACGCGGACCGAACCCGCCGTTTCATAACCTGGGTCGCGCCATCATCAAGAAGACCGCGATAAAGATTTCTGGTAATGAGGTGATGTTGATTGACGACAGCGACATCTACCATTGTTACCAAGACCTGTGGAAGACGGCGCAAGAGCGCGAAAATGCGGTTTATCAGTGTATTGACACCAGCCGAAATAGGAACGTAACCAGACTTAGAATCGGGACAAGGTAGATAGCGTTGGGAGCGACAATGCGATCGCGGCCGCTTACGGCAACCGCTTCTACATCCCGCTCGACTTTGAGTTGTTGGAGGGTCACATGCCATACTATCAGAGCGCTTTGGCTGACCGCCTAGAATTCGAATTAACGTTCAACGACTACGGCCGAGTTCTCATAGCCACTGATATGTCATCGACGTATTCGATCGACAATGTTTCGCTGGAGTACGACATGGTCACGATGCCCGAACTCGTGCGATTGATCAGTACCCAGTACGCCGGGCGCGTTGCCATAATTTACGACCGATTTCTTCGCCACCGCAAGATGACGAAAGAAAAAGCGACACATTGTGGAATATTAATGTCAACGTCCCCGCCCGCTCGATGAAAAGTATACTGATGCTGTTCGAGGAGGGTCGGTTCGCGCTCGGGGCTAGAAAAACCGACACATTTCATAACCCCAAAATCACAAAGGTCGAGGTGACGATCGAGGAGCGCCTGGAGGTTCGACAGATGCTTTTAGGAACTAAGCACGCCAAGCTTCTGTTAAAGACTGATCAACCAACTGCTTACAAAGTAATAAGCGCAGCTTAGATTGTGCTTAACGCTCGCTAGTAACTGCTGAGCAAATGCTTAACAATGCTTATCAATTGCTGAACAATGCTGAACAATGCTGAGCAATTGCTTAACAATGCTTAACAAATGCTGAGCAATTGCTGAACAAATGCTTAACACTGGTTAACAAATGCTGAACAATGCTTAACAATGCTGAACAAATGTTGAAAAAATGCTGAACAATTGCTGAACAATGTGGGAATCAATTTGTTGCTCCGCTGCAAGCTTTGTTGCGAGCAAAACGGTGATCATAAGTATCGGATGGTGCGCTTGGCAATATGTTACTTACGAGGCTAGCCAGAATAGCACTGCTTGTGATAAACACAATGAACTGCGACGAACTTCTCGATCAGCTAATGGAAGAAACAGTCGTGCCGACTGCCGACACGACTGCCGACACGGATGGATCTGTAGGAACGAATGCCGACACGACTACCGGCACGATTGCCGATACGGCTGTCGACACGAATGAAAACACGACGCGAGCGGCTAGCTGCGCTGGTGCTGGGGGACAATCGGAGCAGTATCTTGGTAGGCGTCTCACAGTTTGTCAGTTGGACAAGATGTCAGATGCGGAGGTCGATAAATTGTATGTGCGATACGAATCTAGGTTAGGTGCAGAGATGACGAAAACTCTTTCATCGGCCACTATTCCTCTGTACGCTACCGCTGTTAGTATAATTCTACCTATACCAAATACCGCGGGGTTCATTGGCGATCTAGAGACTGACCCTTTTGTAGGACACACTCTTAGAACAGCATGCAGCTCAATTTATCACAAGTTTGGAATGTTCTCAGCTCGGCTGACAATTGTGTTGACCACGGCTAAGCACTGTCAATTTGGACATATATGCCCACGAACTATAAGCTCAGAAAATGACGACACATGACGCACCTGCGGGAGTGACGGAGCCCGTTCCACAGGAACTATCCACGATTGAACCGCAGGAACTAGCTCCGATTGCTCCACAGGAACTATCTCCGGTTGCACGACACAAAAACCCAAACAAACAGGCAGCTGGGCGGGCAGCGGCTGCCACCCGAAAAGCTAAACAAGATAAAATACTCGCTGAGCTTCGAGAGGCCAAACAGTCGTTAGTTGTTCCAGCCGCTGTTGAAACAGCAAAACGCCCGAATGTGGTTCCACATCCGAAGGCAGCTGCGGTGCAATCTCCGACCTGGATCATCCCGTGGGTTGTTGGTGGTGGTCTGGCAGTTGCGGGCACCCTGTGTGTGTTCCCACTGCGGAACTATCTTTTGCGAAAACCAGCCGCGGTTCCGAAGGAAGTTACGAAACCGATTGCACCCCATTTAAACACTGCTCGCGATCCCTTTTATATGCAATAACTGTATAGTAATGGCTGAATACAAGGGTAAAATAATAGTGAATGCGGTTTATCACGCCGTGGCGATATCGGGCCTCAGTATCGGGTTTGCTAGACTATCAAAGATGGGTTAGTGACTGCAAGAGACGTAGGTCTCGTGACCTTAGATGTAGCGGCCGCAGTTGGGACCCGAGATTATACGGTGGTGAACGCATTGGCGTTCAGCGGTAGCAATTTTCTATTCTCGAAAATGAGAAGCTCGTAGGTGGATGCGGAGCGCAAGCGTCACCATTTAGCTGTAGAACAACTCCAGAGCGCACACGCAGCATGGTCGCGAAAGCGAACCGCCCGTCTGGACTGGATCAACGAATATCTTCGCCGCGAACTTTCCGTAACGTTGACGCCGCCATCCGCGAGTACGCGCGGACATATCCGCAGAAAAGTCTCGTGCCGCTGGATCCCGAGCCCCAGCTTTCAGATTTATATGTGCCGTCAGATGCCCAAAACGACCGCGAGATCGCGTTCGTCATCGTGGGAATGGTTGCGACAGGTCTCGTCAGCTACTGTATTGCAAAACAATAATTGCGTAGCAATTTAACATTTTTTAAATATATATATATAGAACGATGTTAGTTGACGAGGTTTATTACGGTATGCTCGATGTTGGCTACACTGCCCTTAAACACCGTTTAGCTGTTGCAAAGGGTCAGATCCGTCTGGCCCAAGACACTCTAGAGACGTGGCGTGAGGACGAAAACGCGGCCACCCTTTTCACAAAGCGGATGTTAGATTCCTCCGAGTTCCTTCAGAGCTTAACCGACAGCTGCAGCGAAACTTCAAACAACGGTTTAGTATTGACGACGCAGTTACCGGACCGGAGATCACATGTTGGAGACTGTTCGATCTACCAGAATACCTCGCATACGATGGTGGACGCTAGATCTCTTCGACATCCCCTTGGCGGAGTTCTTGGTCTGTTCGTCACCCACATGTAGTAACACTTGCTGCACAGAGCGATTGATCTATCCCCCTCGAATTCCAGCTTGAACAGTCCGGGTTCTCGTTCGCTCCATTTATCCTATGACAACCACTCGGCCTTCTCCTTATTGAACTTTCTCTTCATCTTCTTCATCACCACCTTCGCCAGCGTCTTCTCCGACACAGCGAATTACATGCTGTCAGTGTCCATCTGTATAAGTTCGAAATCTCCGCGATCCACGTACTTGTCCAAGAAGTCGTTGTAGAACTCTAGCATCCGGAGCTTGGCCAACTGGTAGACCGCTATGCCACACTGAAACGGTCTGTCGATCACCACTCGAGTCTTCCTGCTCAATATCTCGTAAGCCTCCCCAATATCCTCCAGGTCTTCGAACCACGCCGACCTCAGTGCCCGGTCGACAGTCTTCTCATCCTTCGTATATATGGTGTTCATGTGTCTCTCTTGTGCCTCTATCAGCTTGCCACAACACGCGTTGCCAACCAGTTTGAATATCCCCGCCAACAACGCCTTGCTCTTGTCGACGTTCTCCGTCCGCCTGGCAGCGGTGACCTCTTCCACGAACCATTGGAACGGTCGGCTGGGCGTGTAGTCTATCACCCTATGACTTCCAGACCGTGCTCCAGATACCACTTTAGCAGCGGGGTGTACATGATCATCTTCTTGGCGGACAGTGCCCCCACGAGCTTTCTCTGTCCTTCGACCCTTATCATCCCGGTCCTTTTCAGGTAGTCCTTCATGTGCTGCGGAACCTCGGTCTTGTCGACTTCTCGATTAACGAACAGCGGCGACATTTCCGAAAAATTGTCTCGCAACGTTTCCGGGACCTCTATATCCAACTCCGCAAATCCGAACCACTCGTCGCGCCTGACCCTCCTCACGAAACGGTATATATGCGACTGTCTTTCCGGGTCGTCACACGTCTATATCTTCCCCTCCCCGCACGGCATGTCTTTCGACAGGGTAGACAGGTACAGCGCATTGGCGTCGTACCCCAGCACCGCCTTGCACATCTTCTCCCGACTCCCTACCTGACCCTGATCGTCGACCTGCCAGCCTCTGCGTATCTGGAGAACACTATGGACGAACCACCAACCAACCCCTTCTTCATCATCGCGTAAGTCTCACCCTTCGGTGACCACAGCTCGGGTGTGTCTGCCTTTCCATCGATCGTCCCGCGAAGCAGGTACTGAAGCGAAACCCCGGACAGAGACACAGCGTCCTTGAGTATATCCACACCCCTCCGTCATTTCAGTCAGTGCCTCCAGGAACGTTCCGACATCCAAGTCGTTGTAGTGTCGCAATCATTCCTGGAACATCTTCATCCCTTTTTCTTGGAAGACCTTCTTGCACTCTTTCCACTCGGACAACGGCAGTAGGAACTCACCCTTCAACTTTGAGTATCACTCGGGATAGTCTGGCAGCCCCGGATGGTCGAGCTTGTCCGCGCTATTGAACCACTCGTACGGGAAGTGGGACTTTACCGTTTTACAGTCGTACGCCTTAACCCACTCGTCGTACTTGGTACCGGGTGCCAGATACTGGATGATGTCGAGAAATCTAAACTCCGGGGTAAACAGAAACATCGTCGTGCTGGCCCTCTTTCCGACCTTACCTTATTCACGGTGGCCGCCATCTTCTCGACAAGGTACTGCTTGATGAGGTTCATGTTGTACCTGCTGCAGTTGAACCCCATCACCGGGACTTGGTCGATCCACGAGACGATCTTCTCTTGTTTAGGTTTTGACAGCATCTCTATGTCGGTCGGCAGATACTTCTTCCTAACCCCCTCCCTGATGGCCTTGCCTCTCCTCTGCAGCTCGGTCACGAACTTCTCGACCAGCGTGTCGGGATCTCGTTCGCAGATGTGGGTGATCCCCTCGTGCATATTATCCCCCAACGACACCGATATAGGGACGTGCTCGACCTCGAAGGTCAGGTCTTTGGTGGGTCGCGTGGTTTTAGATTTGTCGAGATACGCCTCGAAATCGTAGACTATCTGGTGAGGGTACAGAGTCGTCTCCTCCTCGCGCGGCGATGGTGGATAGTGGGGATTCCCCTCATTCAACCACTCGCACTCCCAATTCACCACCAGCTCGTAACCCGCCTCCCTTATCTTGGCGTCTTGAATTTTCGTCCTCTTGTACAGCGATCCAGCGTTACCTCTCCTGCAATGTCTCGGACACCCGTGCCAGTAGCATCCGTGAAACTGAACACGGTCTTGGTCTCGCGACAGTAACCGTCGACCGGACCGCCGGCCACCCACCTCTCACCTCCGTGACCGCATCTCGCGTGATGTATGTGCTTTCCCACCCTCTCCTCTTCTCTGCTCCAACCATTGAATCGACATCGCGCTCGCTGACCCCTTTGGGTAGAACGCCTTCTCGTTTGCCGACTGCGGTCTCTATACCCTCTTACCGGTATCGCATTTTCTAAGTACTCCCCCTGATAAAAGTACTCCCCTCGATACACAGACGGGAGTAGTTTGAAAATGGCTAGTCGGCCCATTTTCAAAGTAGTCCCCTCGATACACTGACGAAAGTACTTTGAAAATGGCTAGTGCTACTTTCATCATATGTCCTGATATATTATGAGGGGGGAGTGGTTTGGAAATGGGTATACGCGGCCATTTTCAAAGAACTCCCCTAAACAAAATGAACGAGCATGACGATGTGACGCATATAATCATCCTACGCGTTTATGGTATAAGATAAGCGTATACAGTGTTGATCGATGTTGTGCATACTTCCACCATGCATCTAATCATGTATGAGATACTGAGGGGGAGTGGTTTGAAAATGGGTAAACACTGCCATTTTCAAAGTACTCCCCTAAACAAAATGAACGAGCATGACGATGTGACGCATGGAATCAGCATATGCGTTTATGGTATAAGATAAGCGTCTACAGTATTGGTCGATGTTGTGCATACTTCCGCCGTGCATGGAATCATGTATGACATACTGAGGGGGAGTGGTTTGAAAATTGGTAAACACTGCCATTTTCAAAGTACTCCCCTAAACAAAAAGAACGAGCATGATGATGTGACGCATATAATGAGTCTACGCGTTTATGGTATAAGATAAGCGTCAACAGTGTTGGTCGATGTTGTGCATACTTCCGCCGTGCATGTACTCATTTATGAGATACTGAGGGGGAGTGGTTTGAAAATGGGTAAACACTGCCATTTTCAAAGACCTTCCCTAAACAAAATGAACGAGCATGACGATGTGACGCATATAATCAGCCTACGCGTTTATGGTATAAGATAAGCGTCTACAGTGTTGGTCGATGTTGTGCATACTTCCATCGTACATGTACTCATGTATGAGATACTGACGGGGAGTGGTTTCAAAATGGGTATGCACTGCAATTTTCAAAGTACTTCCCTAAACAAAATGAACGAGCATGACGATATGACGCATATAATCAGCCTACGCGCGTATGGTATAAGATAAGCGTCTACAGCGTTGGTCATGGTTGTGCATACTTCCATCGTACATACATTCATGTATGAGATACTGAGGGGGAGTGGTTTGAAAATGGGTATACATTGCCATTTTCAAAGTACTCCCCTACGCGTTTATGGTATAAGATAAGCGTCTGCAGCATTGGTCATTATGTTCATAGTGCCATCGTACAAGTACTCGGTATCCGGACAAAACAACCTAGTTGTAATTTTTCAAGGGGGGGGGGGGGTGCAAATGTCCACCTGCGCATTTTTGGACTGGGGCCGGATGTCCTAGAGGGCAAATGTCCGTGTCCCTTGAAAATGTAATAGGCCATTTTCAAAATACTCCCATAAACACCAACTATTTGAATATCTAAACAAAAATAATGTGCATGTCGATATGACGACTAGAAACCCGGTTCACCATAAAGCTTGCTGCCTAATCTGGTGCCACGCCACACTGTAGACTTGGTATTTTTAGAATAATTACACAGGTATGACTTTGTGACTTCCCTTTTGTGACTGAAACACGATATTTTCTGCATTCATCAGATCAGTATCTGTTTCCAGGCGTCATAGCTACAATCAAAGAAACACAAGTTAGAGATCGACAGGAAATTGCATACTACAAGTTGGAAGACTAAACAATGTTGACAGCCGACTGCACCCACACACCCCTCCCAACCGACACACACTAGCGCGCTAGTCATTTACTTTCCGTTCATAAGTTAAGCCTCATTTCATATGCTGGGCTTATACAGCCATATACATAATTATACACCCCACTCGTTATCATTTGGAAAAAGGGAAATGATGATGACAATGTAAATGCTTAGATTATTCAAAAGTCTAAAATCATTTCTTAAACACACAGCTTAGTATATTTTTGGGGAGTACTTTGAAAATGGGCAGACTAGCCATTTTCAAAGTACTCCCGTCTGTGTACCTGAGAGGAGTACTTTGAAAATGGGCCGACTAGCCATTTTCAGACTACTCCCGTCAGTGTATCGAGGGGAGTACTTTGAAAATGGGCCGACTAGCCATTTTCAGACTACTCCCGTCAGTGTATCGAGGGGAGTACTTTGAAAATGGGCCGACTAGCCATTTTCAAACTACTCCCGTCTGTGTACCTGAGGGGAGTACTTTGAAAATTGGGAGTACTTTGAAATTCCACCCATGCAGGTGGTCGCGTGCTTGTGCATGTTACACGACTTTGTGACCCGTTCTTGACATCCGGTGCACCCGTACTCGTACTCGTTCGTCTCTTAGCTTTCTCTCTCATTTTCTTTATGGTAGGCATTATACTGAGTATAACCAATGGATTATTATCTCTAATAGGGTGTAAATTGTTGATATGTATAACAGGTTTTGCTATCTATATCAGATTGCTGTATTATACTGAATATAACCTATTGATAACTTATCTCCAATAGGGTGTAAGTTGTTGATATGTATGACAGGTTTTGCTATGTATGACAGATTGCTGTATTATACTGAGTATAACCAATGGATTTTTATCTCTAATAGGGTTTAAATTGTTGCTATGTATGACAGATTACTATATATACTGAGTATAACCAATGGTGTATTATCTCTAATAGGGTGTAATCCCCGTCTCGTCTCATTGATAACTCATCCAGTCTAGGAAGTATATGGTCTCGTGGTTTCGTGCTTCTGTCTTACTGAAGGCATCACGAACCGAGGGCCAGATTTTATTGTTGACTTTCTGTATGTACCTGATACATATTTCTGTCCTGTTGAAGGCATCACGAACCCATGAACGGATTTTGTTGTTTACTTTCTGTATGTACTTGATACATGTTTCTGCCTTATTGAAGGCATCACGAACCGGGGACGGGATTTTTTTGTTGACTTTCTGTATGTACCTCTTTCTGTCCTATTAAAGACATCACGAACTGAGGCCGTGATTTTGTTGTTGACTTTATGATACATATTTCTGTCTTATTGAAGGCATCACGAACCGAAGCCGTGATTTTGTTGTTGACTTTCTGTATGTACCTAATATATGTTTCTGTCTTACTGAAGGCATCACGAACGGAGGGCAGGATTTTGTTGCAAACTTTCTCTATGTACCTGATACATGTTTCTGACCTGCTGAAGGCATCACGAACCCAGGACCGGATATTGTTGTTTACTTTCTGTATTTACCTGATACATGTTTCTGTCTAATTGAAGGCATCACGAACCAAGGCCGTGATTTTGTTGTTGACTTTCTGTATGTACCTGATACATTTTTCTGTCTTATTGAAGGCATCACGAACCAAGGCCAGTGATGCTGTCATTTTGAAGGCATCACAAACTGAGGCCATAATTTTGTTGTTGACTTTCTGTATGTCCCTGTTTCTGTTTTATTGAAGGCATCACAAACCGAGACCGGAATTTTGTTGTTGACATTCGGTTTGCACCTGTTTCTGTCCTATTGAAGGGATCACGAACAGAGATTGGGATTTTGTTGTTGACATCCTGTATGTACCTGATACATTTTTCTGTCCTATCGAAGGCAATACGAACCCAGGACCGGATTTTCTGTATGTACCTGATACATGTTTCTTTTTTATTGAAGGCATCACGAACCGAGAATGGGATTTTTTTGTTGGCTTTCTGTATGTACCTGCTACATGCATCTGTCTTATTGAAGGCATCACGAATCGATACCATGATTTTGTTGTTGGCTTTATGTATGTACCTGATACATGTTTCAGTCTTATTGCATGCAACACGAATCACGGCCGTGATTGTGTTGTTGACTTTATGTATGTACATGTACCTGATACATGTTTCTGTCTTAATGAAAGCATAACGAACAGTGGACGCGGTTTTGTTGCAGACATTCTATACGTACCTGATACATGTTTCTGTCTTATTGAAGGCATCACGAACCGAGGCCGTGATTTTGTTGTTGACTTTCTGTATGTACCTGATACATGTTTCTGTCTTATTGAAGGCATCACGAACCGAGGCCGTGATTTTGTTGTTGACTTTCTGTATGTGCCTGATACATGTTTCTGTCTTATTGAAGGCATCACGAACCGAGGCCGTAATTTTGTTGTTGACTTTCTGTATGTACCTGATACATGTTTCTGTCTTATTGAAGGCATCACGAACCGAGGTCGGGATTTCGTTGTTGATTTTCTGTATGTACCAGATACATGTTTCTGTCTTATTGACGGCATCACGAACCGAGGCTTTTTTTGTTCACTTTATGTATGTACCTGATACATGTTTCAGTCTTATTGAAGGCATAATGAACCGAGGCCGTGATTTTGTTGTTGACTTTCTGTATGTACCTGATACATTGTTCTGTCTTAATGAAGGCATAACGAACCGAGGACGCGATTTTGTTGTTGACATTCTGTTTGTACCTGATACATATTTCAGTCTTATTGAAGGCATCATGAACCGAGGCCGTGATTTTGTTGTTGACTTTCTGTATGTACCTGATACATGTTTCTGTCTTAATGAAGGCATAACGAACCGAGGACGCGATTTTCTTGTTGACATTCTCTTTGTACCTGATACATATTTCTGTCTTATTTAAGGCATCACGAACCGAGGCCGAGATTTTGTTGTTGACCTTCTGTATTTAAATGTTTCAGTCTTATTGAAGGCATAACGAAGGGATCACGAACCAAGACCGAGATTTTGTTGTCGAGTTTCTGTTTGTACCTGATACATGTTTCTGTCCTATTGAAGGCATCGAGCGAACCCAGGACTGGATTTGTTGTTGACGAACCGAGCCCCTAATATTTTTGTTGACTTTCTGTATGTACCTGATACAAGTATCTATCCCATGGAAGGCATCACGAACCGAGGCCGGGATTTTGTTGTTGACTTTCTGTATGTACCTTATACATGTTTCTGTCCTATTGAAGGCATCACGAACCGAGGGCGGTATTTTTTTTTGACTTCTGTATATACCTAATACATGTTTCTGTCTTACTGAAGGCATCACGAACCGAGGGCGGGATTTTGTTGTTAACATTCTGCATGTACCTGATACATGTTTCTGTCTTAATGAAGGCATAACGAACCGAGACCGAGATTTTGTTGTTGACGTTATTTATGTACCTGATACATGTTTTTATCTTATTAAAGGCATCACGAATCGAAGGCAGGATTTTGTTGTTGAATTTATGTATGTACCTGATACATGTTAATGTCTTATTGAATGCATCACGTACCGATGACGGAATTTTGTTGTTGACTTTCTGTATGTACTTGATACATCTGTCTTATTGAAGGGGTCGCGAACCAAGGCCGTGATTTTGTTGTCGACTTTTTGTATGTACCTGATACAAGTTTCTGTCCTATGGAAGGCATCACGAACCGAGGGCGGGATTTTGTTGTTGACTTTTTGTATGCACTTGATACATGTTTCTGTCTTATTGAAGGCATCACGAACCGAGGCCATGATTCTGTTGTTGACTTTCTGTATGTACCTGATACAAGTTTCTGTCCTATGGAAGGCATCACGAACCGAGGCCGCGATTTTGTTGTTGACTTTCTGTATGTACAGGATACATGTTTCTGTCCTATAGAAGACATCACGAACGGAGGCCGGGATTTTGTTTTTGACTTTCTGTATGTACATGATACATGTTTCTGTCTTATTGAAGGCATCGTGACCCGAGGACGGGATTTTGTTGTTGACATTCTGTATATAACCTATACATGTTTCTGTCTGACTTAAGGCATCACGAAAGGGGTCATTTCCATGAGGTATCATGTAGGAAGGTTAACTTTATATAGGCGCGGATATAAATAGGGAGAGGTCTGTACGGTGAGGGTGTAGTAATATTTAACATAGTTTCATTCGGATTGAGGAAAATGCATTTTATAGTGACAACTTCCAAATTCAATAATATATGGCTTTCATTGCATATAATTTTGTAGTGTCAATGTTTATGACTATACTACGAAAGCTAAATGCGTGTTCCTCAATCAGGCTACACAGATGCACATACAGACAGGGGCCCACATGTTCGTTTTATCTCTTCTGAATCACCACAAAACTTGACAAGAATTCATTTATCAATATCACGGTCTTTAAGGCAATCATGTACGTCATTTACAAACTTTTGGCGCATATCACGCCAGAATTGCCAGATTACATCATGGACAGTTATATCGTCACAATCAGAGATAAGCTATTTTAGTTCATTTTCACAACCTGACCAACATCTCGGACAGATGGTCTCATCGTAGAAAGCACAGCTGGTAAGTGTGTATAGTCTAGCCAAGTGGTACGAAACAGCGAAAAGTGTCAAAGTCTGGAGCAGCTGGTATTCGATCACGCCACGACTGACTTTCCTTTTGATATATGGCCCTTTTACAGATTGACCTGCATATATATTTTGACGGAAAGACACTGTGTTTCACAAATATGTCCAGATGGTCCATTAGTCCGTATGTGTGTAGAATCAGCGTGACGTCACGTGTAAAGCCTCTGCAATGCAGTGCAGGCGATACTAGTAGAGACGATGCACAAACATATACCGGACAGTGGACCATGCATCTGAGCTGCATAAACTAAGCAAGAAATTTACTTTCTGGAGGTTGATGTATGCTTCAATGGATGTCTCTCCCAGCATGCCAAGCACTGCGTCAGTTTTCCTACGTTTTTTGAAACCTTGCATATACTTTAAGCCAACGTGATGTATGGTCTCAAGTTTTCGAAGGATATTGGCGCTCATACCGTTCCATAGTTCACATCCGTATAATGTCGTAAAACTATAGACTTGTAAAGTTTCAATGCTGTAAGCGGTTTCAAGCCGTTCGAATGGACACCGACGTTGGACAGACCCTGCAATGTAGAGCGTACATTGTTCACGACTGTGTCAATATCTCCCGGGGACATAAATTGTTATGTAAATGTGTGTATGTATTATGTCAATAATACGTCTTGTAGTAGTGTGTATATATATGCTGTCCATCTGTCTGATTATGGTATAAATTGTTTACATAAAATACACATACATTTTCACACGCTCGCAACACTACGAGTCACTATGGCAACGTTATGGAATGTTGAGCGGGGCAACATCAAATTTCGCGTTGTTAATGTTACATCGGCTACAATTCAAATTGCATACAGGCATGAAGTAGTTAACAGCGTCTAACAAAAACTCCCCCGAACACTTCTCCCACCTCGAAACCCAGGTTTGAAAACATTTATTGTAATATTTTACGAGCAGTTTGTCAATGACAGCAACAGGCAGGTCGACGACGTCACCGAAGTGTTTCTCACGCATTGCCGATTTGATATTCGGGAAGATGTACAAGTCGCATGGTACAAGGTCTGGAGAGTACGGTTGATGCTGCAGAGTGTCTATGCCGAGTTCCGTCAGTGTCGCTCGCGTAAACCAGAGATGTGTCTGAAGGAGCATGGTACAAGGTCCGGAGAGTACGGTGGATGCTGCAGAGTGGCTATGCTGAGTTTCCGCAGTGTCGCCTGCATGACCAAGGATGTGTGGGAAGGCGCATTGTCGTGTTTCAGCATACATGTGTCAGTCAGTAATGGAAGTTTCGTTTGAACGGCTCGCATAAGATCCTGTTTCAGTACCTGCAATTGTTAAGTGATCGCCATCATTTTTTTGCGAGATTTTTAATTAACAATTAAACATATACTAAAGAGTTTGCCTGTAAAAATTAAATTTAAAATCGTACCTTTCAATAGAATCGATCAGTTACTGTTCTGCCGACAGACACTGCATGGCACAGGACGATACCACTGTTGTCGAAGAAGACGATAAACATAATCATTTTGATGGACGTTTGTACAATGGCTTTCGTCGGCAAAAGTGAATTATTTTCTTCTATACATTGGAATCTTGCTTAGTAGTATAGAGGGAGTCAAAATGATACCACCTACGGAGGTATACGTTCCACCCCTCTATACTACCCCCACCACCCCCGAAAAAACAAACAATTGGTTAACGAGGAAATTCTCTACCTACAGTAAATTTATGAATTATTTCGACATAGGTGTTTTGGAGAAAATAATTATTTTCCAAATTATATTCTCCCAAGAGAGAATCGAATTTTGAAAAGAGTGAGTCAAAATGATAGCACCAACGTTTTTAACGTTATTGAGCTGTATTGTAGCTCCCGCCACCAACCAACCAAAATTGGTGGTGGTATTGAATGATAAAAAGTGGTCTTGTAGTCCCAGTTATATTGAAAATTGACTTTTGAAAAAAGTCGAAATCATTAATGCAATTTCAATGCGTACGCGCGTGATAGTTTATATTCCAACACCCCATTTTTATCCTCCAATATAGCTAATTTATTTCGCAGATCAGCAACTAATTCTACCAGCTCTAGTCTACCGCGTTCACCTTTAGCCACCTGACAGCGTAGTTGCTTATGTCTACAAAGAGTTTGGGCACTAACGAATTTACAAGGGCATCTGGGTCATTGAAATTGTGGGGGGACACAAGGAAACTTTCTACGTCTCGCTAGATGCCTTCGTAGATAGTCTTTACGCGTAAACGTCTTACAACAAGTCACACACTCCATTATATATGTATATGTATATGTTCAATTGGACGTGAAAAAAACATGAACAGATACATTTCATAGGTTATATACAGAAAATATGATAACGCCAGAAATCGAAAGTTTGAGAAGAGAAGCCGAATCTCTAGGGATTACTTATAGTAAACAGTTGAGAGTTAGGGGGTTGACAAAGCTGATAAACGCCACAAAGAATGAGGCGTTTATGAAGCAGTTTACCCGCGCCTACAAACGAGGAGCCTTTAAAGACCTCTCACTAGCAGAGGAAGTTGGTAACATAATTCAAAAAGAAAGTATTGCGGGGTTAAGGGCTAGTATAATAAAACCGTCAAGCACCAATAATTTGTCCCAAATTAGACGCGCAGATGACCCAATACCAAATAATAAGAACAAATATATCGTTCGCGCGAAAAAATGTGAAGAAATATTTGGGGCTCATGGTTAAACACTGGAAAAGGTAGAAAATGGAAGACGGGTAGTTACATTATCCTTTCGTAAAAACATTGACATTAACGAGTCTGAACGCATGTCCGATAAACTCGCTCCGTATCTGACAACCAAGTTTTATTTGAGATATTCATATTCTTACAAGCTAGAACATATGGAGGAAACTAAAAATGGAAAACCTATGACTATTATATTTCACAAAAATCTCGGCGGTAGCGAACCACTATCATCAATGAAAACAGTTAAAAAATGGCTGTCAGATAAGGAGCAAACACGAATAATGTCCGATAAAATAGACAGACCAAATACAAAGTGGAAGTTTGTAAGATGGGTAGAGGTTTTTTTAAAGATAATACAGGGAAATAGGGGAATAGATTTGGGACTACAATCCAAAGAAGCGGCAGGAGGAGAACTTCCAGAATGGTTGAGGAATAGAAAAGGTATGTATTCTTTAGATAAGTATAATGACGACCTTTGTCTGTTCAGGTGTCTAGCTATGCATATTACAGGTAAAAGAACTGACAGATATACAGAAAAAGCGAAAGAACTTAGTAAGCAATATTTAGATAGTAATGTGGTTTCACCAATTCCTTTTTCAGATCTGAAAAAGGTTGAAGAGTTTTTTAAAATCGGTATAGAAGTATATCAACCGACACAAGGTGGTGTTTGGTGGTTGAAAAAGGTACCAGCGCACTATGATGCACTAGGTACTAAACCAATGACAATAGGCTTGTATAATAATCACGCATTTCTGATAAAAAAACCTTACAAATCTATCTAAAATTTACGCCTGCGATAATTGCAAACAGAAATTCACGAAAGCGAGTAATAAGAACAGACACGGACCAAAGTGTATGAGAGGTGAGACAAAAGTAATATGTGATCGTAATTATTTAGAGCGCCCGCGTTCGTCGTTCGAGAAAGAGTTCTACCCAAATGGTTCTAACAGTAATGGTGCGATCGATTGGATGTACTATGTGGACAAGCAGGAGGGAATTCACATTCACCACGAACAGTGCGGACACGGGGGTGACAGATGGATTTTAGGAGCTCCAGTAGATGGATTCTGTTCAGAAATCAATACCGTATATCAATATCACGGCTGTTACTGGCACGGGTGTGAGATTCATGCAACGCATAAAAAAGAAAAACCCGCATCCACAATGAGAAGAGATAAATTGATTAGAAGCAAAGGAATTCAACCTAGTAGTTATGTGGGAATGCGAATTTCAAAGAACGGGTAAAGACATAAAGATCGGTTGCGACACTACTCTTTATCCATATCAGATAGTATATGATTTTGAGGCGTATCTCAACCCACCTAATTCTAAAGAATTACCTAAAACGCTAGGTAATAGTTTAGAGTACGAAGCTGAGCACGTTCCGGTAAGCGTTAGTATAGGAGATAATTTCTCAGGAACAGTAACTCATATTTGTGATAAAGATCCTGCAAAACTTATAGAAAAATTCGTAGAAGATTTGAAAGTCAGGGGAAAAGCTATAAGAGAAGAAGTATGGTTGAGATATAGGTTTAATACAGAACATTTACGTAAAAATCAAGTTACATATATCGAACAGTGGATAGAGAAAGTACCGGTTATAGGTTTTAACAGTAGTAAGTACGATATAAACTTAATAAAGAAATACCTAGTAGGCGAACTTGCATCAACAACAAAGAAAGTAATGGTCGGAAAACGGGCAAACGCAACAATATTTCTATTTACTCCAGAGTTTAGATTTCTTGATGCAATACTTTACCTAGGACCGGGTGTCAGTTACGATAGTTGGATAAAAGCCTACGACTGCAAAGGACAGAAATCTTTCTTTCCTTACGAGTGGTTCGATTCTCCAGACAAACTGGATTACCCAGGACTGCCTGATATAGAGAATTGGTATTCCAAACTATCAGGGAAAATGTTACTAGATGAAACAGAATTAAGTAAATGTCGTAGAATTTTCGAAGAAAAGAATATGAAAACTTTCAGAGATTGGTTGAAACATTACAACGATTTAGATGTAGCACCGTTCCTAGAAGCGGTGGAAAAAATGTGTGAATTTTATAAACACAGAGGTGTGGATATTTTGAAAGATGCGGTAACACTACCTGGAGTAGCTATACAATATTTATTGAGAGGAACCATTAAAGAACAAAAATCTTCAAAGACGATTATACCGGAGGGTGCTCTATGTGCACCAAAGGAAGAAACATACGAAATGATGAAAGACGCTCTAGTTGGCGGTCCATCAATAGTATTTACACGATATGCCGAAGCGGGCGTTTCAAATATTAGATCTAATTCCATAGGAATTAACAAACCTTGCAAGGCTGTTTTGGGGTACGATTTAAACGCGTTATATTTATCTACGTTAAATAAAGATATGCCGTGTGGGAGAGAAACTATGCACCATATAGATACCCCACATAACCCTAAATTTATTAAAAAGTTTTGTAAAAGGGTTTTCTCTGGTGACTGGTTTGGGTTTGCGGAGGTGGATATAAAAGTTCCACACAACTTAAAAGATAAGTTTTCTGAAATGTCCCCAATATTTATAAACCGAGAAGTAGACGTTGAGGAGGTTCCAGAACACATGATAACATATTTGGAAGATACTGGCAGAACAAGAGGAAATGGAAGGAAATTAGTGGGATCGATGACCGCCACCAAAATATTGCTGTACGCACCGTTAATGAAATGGTATTTAAAACACGGTCTAGAAATAAAGGGAGTTCATCGTGTTATAGATTATATTAGTGGAAAACCATTCGAATGGTTCGCAAAAGAAGTTACAGCCGCAATACGAACAGGAATAGCGGTTTATCAACTCGCTAAATTGAGAATGTTGGAATTTTACTACGAATTTCTAGACAAATACGTAAAAAGAGAACACTTTGAATTAATACAGATTGACACGGATAGTATGTATATAGGAGTTAGTGGAAAAACACTAGAGGAATTGATTAGACCTAACTTACTAGACGAGTTTGAAAAAGAAAACAATAAATGGTTGGCTTGGAATAAGTGGAGTGAAAGAGAGCCCGGGCTTTTTCAAAATGAAATTTAGTGGAGATGGAGCGATAACGCTATCTAGTAAGTGTTATTTTGTAGAAAAAATTAATTCTATTAACAAAAACTCTGCGAAAGGAATGTCCAAGAGAACAAACAATTTAAATTGGGATAGATATAAACGAGTACTAACCGAATCTACATAAGATGGAAAACACATTATAGATGTAGCACAAAATAGAGGATTTAAAATGAAAGACGGTGTTATGAAAACGTACTGTCAACAACAATTAGGACTCTCGGCATACTACGATAAAGGACGCGTGTTATCAGACGGAATACATACAGAACCTCTCTAAAGACTCTGACGATCCGGGGGCAGCTGTGTGTCAGAAGGCACCATAAGAAGTTCTTCGCGAACAAACCCGCGAGATCGACCATCAGCCAAATAGTAGAGCACGGGCTCATCGGGTTTGGTAATATATCGATCTAGATGATATACATTGAGAGACCACACGGGATCAGTCGCGCGGCGGCTGCCACCTTCGAGCTCTCCCGGTTGATAGAGGTACCGGACGTCAACATCCGATGGAAGCCGTTGCTCCTCTAAACCAACGGGTCGCCCGCGCGAGACGGCAGAGGGCTTGCTCGTCACCTTTTTAGACTTGATGGCATCTACGGGCTTCTTATCGATCAATCTGGTCACCTCTCCATTAAGTCTCTTCGACTCGCTACGTCAACGACTGTCAGTGCGTACTTGTACGTCTTGCGACCGACGTGATCGTGAGGGAGAAACAGGAGATCCGCTTGGTGAACTTGGTTCGGCACCGGCACATCGAATTTCGGGCGCGGAATATTGTGAGGTGCGGGTAAAAGATCTGCCAAATGGCCTGCTTCTTGAGCCATTCATTGATAGCGTTTTCTGAAACCTTGGTCGCCGCCGCGAGGTTCTTGATGGCCGCGAGTCCCTTCCAGTAGCCGCGGGTGCTGTAGTATGTGTTTGTTAGCTTGCACGCTAGGTGAACCGATAGTTTGGTATTAAGTTTGCGCGTGTTCATAGTATGCGAAGTATTCTAATTGATCGGACAATCTCCAACACGCCCTCGCCAGATCGTCCGGTAACTGCGTCGTTAATAATAAACCTTTGTTAGAAGTTTAGCTGCAGCCCCAATCGCGATTGGGTTGGAACAGGAGAGGGAAATCTGGGGAATCTAACTCGGAGGAATCTAACATCCGCTTTGCGAAAAGGGTGGCTGCTTTTTCGTCCTCGCGACACGTCTCGAGAGAATCTCGGGCGAGACGAATCATACTCTTTGCACCAGGTAAACGGTGTTTAAGGGCCGTGTATCCTACATCGATCATAGCAAAATAAAGTTCGTCAACTAACATCGTTCTATATATATATCTATTTAAAAAAAAAAAGTTTTAAAATAATTATTGCTTATTTCAATCTCGATTGAATATATAGTAGCTGACGAGACCCACCACACCCATTCCCACGACGATGAACGCGATCTTTTTGGAACTCTGACGGTACATATAAATCTGAAAGTTGGGGCTCGCGATCCAGCAGCGCGAGACTTTTCTGTGGATATGCCAGCGCGTACTCGCGGTTGGCTTCTTCAACGTTCTGGATTTTCGCAGCGAAGCTCTTCGTTGACCCAGTCCAGATGGGCGGTTCGTTTTTTCGACCATGCTTCCTTTGCGCTATTGAGTTGTTCTACAGCTCAATCGTGACGCTTGCGCTACTCATCCACGTTCGAGCTTCTCATTTTCGAGAATATAAAGTTGCTACCGCTGAACGCAAATGCGTTTAAAAGCGCACCACCTACTATTACTGCGATTGAAGCCATTTATTTCCATATATTAACAGGTAGAATTCCAACTTTAATTAGATAATCTCTGGGCCAAACTGCGGCCGCTACATCTAAGGTCGCGAGCCCTACGTCTCTCACAGTAAAGTCCAATTTGGGAGCGGACCCTCCTAGGGCCATCTTTGATAGTCGAGCATACCTGATATTGTAACACGATATCACCACGGCGTGATAAAGCGCATTCACTATCCTTTTACCATCTTGTTCACCCATTATTGCATATAAAAGGGATCGCGATCAATGTTTAAATGGGGTGCATCCAATCGCGATTGGTGTTTCGTAACTTTCTTCGGAACAGTAGCTGGTTGTTTTTCCAATCTGGATTGGTATTTCAGCACACACAGGGTGCCCACAACTGCCAGACCACCACCAACAACCCACGGGACGATCTTCCAATAAGTTTCAACAATGTTGAGGTAATAGGGGGTAGGATCTACAGCAATCTGGGATTGCTCTTCCTGTTTCAATCCCATCGCGATTTGGGGAGAAACAGCAGCCACCGGATATTTTACTGTTTCAACAGCAATCGGGTTCAACGGTGTTGAGTGCAACGACCGTTTGGCCTCTCGAAGCTCGGCGAGTATTTTATCTCGTTTAACTTTTCGGGCGGCAGCCGCTGCCCGCCCAGCTGCCTGTATTTTTGGGTTTTTATATCGTGCAATCGGGTTCAACTCCAACTCCAACGGCGGTTGGTATTGGTTTGGAGCAATCGGAATGGGAGTTGAGGGTTCCATCACTCTCGCAGGTGTGTCTTGTATCATCATTTATAATATTAGGGCTTATAGTTCGTGGGTATATATGTCCAAATTAACAGTGTTTACCCGTGGTCAACGCGGTTGTCAGCGGAGCTAAGTACATTCCAAACTTGTGATGAATTGAGCAGCATGCCGTTCTAAGAGTGTGTCCTATAAAAGGGTCAGTCTCTAGATCGTGAATCAACCCCGCGGTGTTTGGTATAGTTAGAAGTATACTAACGGTAGTAGCGTACAAATGAATAGCCGCCGATCCAAGAGTTTTTGTCATCTCTGCCCCCAATTTGGATTCGTATCGCGCATACATTTTATCGATCACCGCATCTGACGTCTTATCCACCTGACAAACTGAGAGACGCCTACCGAGATAATGTTCCGATTGTCCCCCATCAACCAGCGCAGCTAGCCGCTCGCGTCTCGCCGCATTTTCATTCGTATCGGCACTCAACTCAATACCAACCGCCGTTGGAGTTGAAGTTGAACCCGATTGCTCTTCAAATTCGCGATTGGTGTTGGGGTTCAACGGAGTTGAGGTTTCTTCCATTAGCTGATCGAGAAGTTCGTCGCAGTTCATTATTGCTAATTTTCTTAAAATTAATTTAACTATTCTGACAAGTCTCATAAGTCTAACATATTGCCAAGCGCACCACCCGATACTTATGATCACCGTTATGCTCGCAACAAAGCTCGCAGCGGAGCACCAAATTGTTATCATTGTTAACCATTGTTCAGCATTTGTTCAATAATTGCTCAGCATTGTTCAGCAATTGCTTATTACGTTGTAATTAATTAATTGATAACTTCGTAAGCAGTTGGTTGATCGGTCTTTAGCAGAAGCTTTGCGTGCTTTGTTTTCGAAAGTATCTGTCGAACCTCCAGGCGCTTCTCGCGCGTTGGGATAACGTCGTTCTCTCGAAGACAGTCATCGAATGAGTCTCGGTCCTTGCAGTGAAAGAGGGCGACCCATTTCGTTTGCTCACGCAGATCCTTGAGGACGGCGTTGTACTTTTGAGTGGAGATCCATACGCTTTGCCTCGCATGGCGGCCAGAAAATGCGAGCTCGGAGAGCATGTCCTTCTTTTTAGTCATCACCGCCTTGGCTGAGCAGTCGTCAATCACGTATAGGGTGGGCTCACCCTGGAATCTTTGGTATAAGCCACGCAGCCAATCGTGAAGTCTGTCGCCGGGGTCAAATGCGTATATCTCAGGGTCGGTCCATATCCACTGGCGCCGCTGATAAGTCTCGTTGTGCCGCACAGTGGGATACAGGATCACAATGTGACGAAAGGCATTGCGGTAGGACCCCTCGAGCAAGTCCAGGATGAAAACAGTTTTTCCACATCCTGTCTGCCCACATATTATGGCAGAGTGGGTATCACAAACACCAATTTTAATTGGGTTAGATTGATTTCTTATTAATAACAAATCGTTAGATGATGTTATTAAATCAGTAGAGTGCTGAGACGTATCGGCCATCTTCGATGTTGAGTTGTGCGTCTGTAATTATATATAAGTACAAGTTCAATGGACCATTTCCATCCGCCTCTTTGGTTATCTGGATCGTCAAACCCTCACTAGCGTTCTCAACTTGGCTTCCGCTACCGTGCATTTGGTCGTCGTCGCTGGCTCGCATGTCTAGCCATAACGCGTATTTGGTAGTCAGGAACTCCGCGAGGGAGACGGCCGAGAGCTGCAGGTCTTTGGCAACGGCGGCAACCTCCGGGGAGCGCGTAGATCCGGAAGCAAACTGCTTTCTGACTTCGTCCCACTGCTGGTGTGCGCGAAGACCCGCACTGTAGAGTTGACTGGGGACTCCCTCGATCGTCACCTCGACCTTTGTGATTTTGGGGTTATATAATTTGTCGGTTTTTCTAGCACCGAACGCGAACCGAGCATCCTCGAACAACATCAGTATACCTTTCATCGAGCGGGCGGGTACGTTGACATTAATATTCCACAATGTGTCGCTTTTGTCTTTCGTCATCTTGCGGTGACGAAGAACTCGGTCGTAAAGTATGGCAGCTCGCCCAGCGTACTGGGATCTGATTAATCGCGCGAGTTCGGGCATCGTGACCATGTCGTACTCCAACGAAACATTATCGATCGTATACGTCGATGCTATTTCGGTGGCTATGAGAACTCGGCCGTAGTCGTTGAACGTTAGTTCGTATTCGAGGCGGTCAGCCAAAGCTCTCTGATAGTAGGGCATGTGACTCTCCAGCAACTCAAAGTCGAGCGGGATGTAGAAGCTGTTGCCGTAAGAGGCCGCGATCGCGTTGTCACTCGCGTTGTTATCTGCCTTGTTACCAGCCCCGATTCTAAGTTTGGTTACGTTCTTATTTTTGCTGGTGTCAATACCCTGATAGATCGCGTTTTCGCGCTCTTGCGCCGTCTTCCAGAGGTCCTGATAGCAATGGTAGACGTCGCTGTCGTCGATCGACATCACCTCATTACCAGAAATCTTTATCATGGTCTTTTTGACGATGGCGCGATCCAGATTCTGAACGACGGTTCGGTCCACGTCCGTCGACGTCAGCGAAATAGTGAAAGCGAGGCGAAAAGTACCCGGC
Organism: Conchocele bisecta; assembly: GCA_029237695.1. NCBI lineage: Eukaryota > Metazoa > Mollusca > Bivalvia > Lucinida > Thyasiridae > Conchocele > Conchocele bisecta. Next base: position 3,950,641 of record CM055278.1, on the reverse strand, counting down.
ACAATGACGTCGCTAGCTCCGAGGTTGGGGAAGCGGACTAAGAGCTGCTGGTTCTGGTCGATCGTCGATGGGTTGTTCGTAATAACGACGCTCTGTCTCACACCTTTTGCCCCGAGGGGCTCACGCAGTCTATGGTATGGATTGAGTTTGCGACCGTATTGACTCGAAGACATAATTTAGTGAAACTAAGTTACTCTATTAAACTCGTATGGTTTTATATTTAATACATAATTAATTTTATAAAGATGGCTGGTCGCGATATTGGCATGAACGAATTCGATCGCACTACGGGCGACCGAGACGATTACCTCGATGACGATGACATCGATGATGATTACCTCGACGACGTTGACGAAACGACCTTCATAGATACACCAGGAACTTCAGATGGTGATGTTAGCTATATGTGGGAGGCCCCACCCGAAACTCTGGCATGGGCGGGCGGTGCCGAGATTCCTGCGGGGATCTCCAAGAATGAGCTGGCGCCTCTCAAGGAAACGGAGTCTCGGGTGAAACGGTGGGAGAGTGAGGTGTCTAAACACGGCATCAAGGCCACGTTGGAGTTCCGCAGCACTAAAAGAGGAGACCTATGGGCTCGCTTGTAGGTTGTCTCGACTAACCGTGAGTCACTTTCCGGCCAATTAAATCGGAGCCACGAAACAATCTCGAGGGTCCTGCACGAGGACACGCGACACTCGGTGAGTGTCTTCGCACTTTGTTCAGAGAGAAGGGCGTCACGATAGTAACTATCATCAACATCGCAGCTTTCAGTATGATTATATCGACCCTAATTATATATATATGGTCTCTATTTCAAGCTGTCAATGCTGGTGCCGCACCAGCACCCGCACCAGCACCAGCACCCGCGCCATCCGGCGGAACCAAGGAGTGGGTAAAAAAGCAGCTAAAAGCCTTCGCCAGTCTCCTGGCTAAAGTAGCCGGAAAGGTGGCTGCCGCGCTGCCTGGGTTGATTGGGGGTATCGTCTCCTTCTTGCTATCTATATTATCGAAAACGGCCGTATGGCTTGCCGAGAATGTTTGGGCTTTAATCGTGGCGATCGCCTGTCTCCTACTATTCTCCGCCCGAGAGTTCCTAAAACCAAAGCGCGAATAGTCCGAACGCCACGAGGGCAACGACGAGCGCTAATTTCTCCTGCTCGTGGGTTGTGACACTAGTTCCAACACTGTTTAACGTGATTGGACTGGTGGAACTCAATTCGTGAATTGAGGGTGCGTCCAATTCGTGAGTTGGGGGTACTGGGTTCTTCCAATCTCGATTGGGTGTTGAGGGGGGTGTATTCAATTCGTGAATTTGGGTTTTTTCAAATTTATTTGATTTTTCGCTGTTGAACCCGACCGTCTTTGGGGGGGGGAGGGGAGTTTGATGATATCCGCGTTCACGTTCCAGTTGTGGCCGATTTTTTGATTGACGGTGGCGATTACGATCTGATTATTGTAACCGTCAACCGGGTCGTCTCGTAGTATCATATTGCTCGGCACCATATAAAGACCTATTCCAAATACGTAGTCTACTGGGGTGCTGGCATTCTGCAAAACGTCTTGATAATTCTGGATCGCCTTCTCCAGGTCCACCTTAGCTGAGATGGCGTCCTCTACAAGTGTCAATAATTGTATTTGTGCATCAAACGCCGTTCCCGTGCCCAGTATTGAACTGCGAGTTTGCTTCTGTGCGCCGAGGATGGCCCAAACGTACGTGCGAATGGAGTCGTTGAGGCGAGTAATACCGGCCTGCGTGAACCCTAGACCCTTATCTAACATAAATGTACCCCACACGTCCTGAACCTCAGCAGCCTGCTGCATGTAATCGACGTGAGCCCGTTTCGGAGGTAACCAAATGCAGGATGAGACGCCGCAGTGCCGATCTCCAGACACTTCCGGCCCGAAGGTCATCGTCGCGGGGTCAAAATTCCCGGCGTTCCGACTGACAATGTGGTCGCCGGAGTGATCGTGTCTAAAATCAGTCTGCGTCCAATTCCCGGACCCTGAATGAGAACGTCCTCGAGGCCGGTAATGGTAGCAAATGCTTTCTGTCTCCAGCCCGCGTCTTTTGAAACGTTAAATTCATTACACAGTCTTTCAAACGCCATACGGTCGTATGCGTTGGAAATGGGATCCCAGGCGTCGTCTTGAGGTAGTGAAATACCTAGTTCTTTGATAATCCTCCTAATAGTATAATACGCATGAAAGTTGTAGACTATTCGGAGCATAACATTCTTGGATGTCAGATGGTCTTCACAGATGAAACTCCACACCCGGCTGTTGCACACCGAAATTTATTTGGTTCTGCCAAAACTGCATCGGTGTTGCTTTCCACTCGTTTACGGCCTCCATTGTTATAATCTTGGGCAGCCTATATTGTTCAAAGATGTCGGGAAAGTTGGTGGTAAAGGCACTGTCCGGTCTGACCGTTACAGTTGGGTGTACAAGGGGTTGACAACTTCTTTTTGCGTGTATTTAAATGCTTTGGTATCCATTGAAAGATATTATTATGTTTGCTACTATCACTAATGTTCAAAAAGAGAGTTGTGAACTTCAAAAGTCAATCGACAACTGCTGCGGAAAACGCCGGGTCGGTCTCAATCACCTTCACGGTTGGGTGGCAGAATGTGGGGAAGAGCGAAGGGTTTTACTATGTGAAGGATGGACAACACGTAGGTGTAAACCTGCCTCACGGACTGTGGAGTTTTAGACAGCTCAAAGATTTTCTCACCTCAGAGCTTGACGGTATAGTCAACCTCACAGTATCGAAGGCTACCGGACTCGCAACAATGACCATCGGCCCAGGCAACCAGATAATGACCTCCCCGATGTTGGGTATTCAACTCGGTTTTAGAGAGACATACTCCGCAAATAAAGGAGTGTTTGTCTCGGGTGAGTACGTCGGTGATAACCCGGTGGACTTCGCCTTCACAAAAACTCTCGGGGTGCATTGGATCGGGTGAACACATCGTACAACACGGTAGACGGATCTCCCAGCACATTACTGAAAACCGTGCAAGCCAGCGACTGTTTCTTTGGGGAGACGGTGACTTTAGACTTCCCACACCCCGAGATGAAAGTTTTGGAAACGGGACACATCCACGAATGTACGGTCTCTATTCTCGATGATCAAGCGAGAAAGTTGAATAACTATTACCCGATTTCGGTCGTTCTCGAAATTTCCAATTGAGTATAGGTGCCCCAATATTATAATTTAATTTAAATAAAATTATAAAATGAATTATTATGAGTATATACGGACCAGGTAGTTCTTCCAATTCCAATCGGGATTGGGTGACAGATTAAAAGAATTTGGAACCGGCAGAAGGGGGATTCATCCCGATAGAGAGCGACTTTTTAACTACCGGAAAAACCAAGGCCCAGATCAAAAAAACTATATCGGCGGCCACAAAAGGGATTAACAGGAGTATTGCACAGCTTAGAGTAGACGTGCTGACGGCGACTGCACAAGTTGGGGAAGAGGCCCGGGGAAAAATTGAGGAAGTCCGAACGGCTATTGCGATAGACCAGGAGGCTTATGGGGTGTTGCTCTCAAAGGGTCAAGCATCAATTATTGAACTAGGACGAAAAATAACCAAATTTCGAAAAGAGGCCCGAACGGGTATTGAGAAAGCCCAAGAAGACCACCAGGCGGCCCTTACAGAGACGTATGGGGCGTTGCGCTCTCTCAACAGAGAAACAGCACTTACTGAACTAGGTGAAAAAATAACCGAATTTCGAAAAGAGGCCCGAACGGGTATTGATAAAGTCCGAGAAGACCACCATGCGGCCCTTACGGAGGCTTATAGGGTGTTGCGCTCAGAAGACTCTCTCAACAGAGAAGCAACACTTACTGAACTAGGCGAAAACATAACAGAATTTCAAAAAGAGACCCGGTTGGGGGATGAGGGACTCCAAGAAGACCACCAGGCGGCCCTTGTGGAGGCTTATAGGGTTTTGCGCTCAGAGGACTCTGCATCACTTATTGAACTAGATGGAAAAATAACAGAATGTCGGAAAGAGTCCCGGTTGGGAATTGAGGGAGCCCGAGAAGACCACCAGGCGGCCCTTACAGAGGCGTATAGGGTGTTGCGCTCAGAAGACTCTCTCAACAGAGAAGCAGCACTTACTGAACTAGATGGAAAAAATAACAGAAGTTTCCGAAAAACTGAAACGTGTTCGTAGAGCCACGAACAAAGCACTTGAGGAGACCTCTGAAAAGATTCGTGCTGAGGCCCATACCTCTATCGGGGGGCTTGCCGGATTGGTGCAAACATTGAAAACGCAAAAACGTGTCATCACAGTTTGGGCTGAGAAGCGGGGCCCCTTGAATGAGGGGCTCTATGAATATTCGTTCGGTTCCAAAGCGACCAATAAATATGGAGGATACACCATGACATCTCCAGGTACGCTTCTCCGAATGGCTGTCTGCTCGGTTAATTCTAATGGTCAACCTGTGGGCGCGGTCGTGATAAATCTTGTAGTGGATGGGGAAGAACGGGGGGTTGGAGTCAATAAACTCGCTGGAGATATTTCATCGGTGATTTTGTTCGCCTGTGACGATCCAATTAGACTTTCCGAAGGTAGTGTTATTAATTTTGTTACGAAAATCTTCCACTATTGTCTCATTGTTAATTGAACTTAACTTGTAAAATACTAATATATTGAAAATCGTGAACGAATCACCGCTTCTAATTGTCAACACCAATCCACCAACACTGTATCCAATTGTCAATACCAATCCAATTCACGAAAGAAGTTTAGATTTTAGTTTGGATAATATCGTCGCTATGCAGGATATTTTAGTTAGAGAATGTACAAATAGAAAAAGAAACGCTAACAAATATAAGCGCGCGGCGAATATAGCTGAAGCATCTAGTACGGTTCTGGCATGTTTATCTGTAATGAGTGGTGTGGGGACTGCTGCAACACTATCTACAATTGTAACGGTTCCAGTTGCAGGGGTTTTGAGAGGAATTACCGTTTTATCTGGAATACTTTGTATGGCAATTAGGGCGGGGGGTGGAAAACTCGAGAAAAAAAGTAGAAAACATGATAGAATATCCGTTCTCGCCAGGTCTAAGAAAAATAGCATAGACGTTATCGTGTTGACCGATAATGAAATATCAAATTTAGAGTTTGTTTCCGTGGTGGAAGAAATGGGGAGATATGAAGAATTAAAAAATGATATTAGAATCAAAGCAAACGCCACCATGCCCAAGATTGAGAGTACTGATTGGGATAAATTTAGGGTAAAACTTGGAAATAAAGTCGGAGGAAATGTTATAGCACCAATATAAAATTAATTATATTGGTGCAGTAAACAATTTAAATCAGTATGATGGTGGGTCGAGTTTTCGGGGTATTAATAAGTTCATCAACTAGCGGGTTTTATAAAACATAACATATGAGCTAAATTGTCAGTTCAATAGAATGATAAACATTTCTTTCAATGTTTTTTGCCTTCAAAATAAGATTGTTGTTGGATTAAAATTCGTGTTAGCGCGTTTAGCAACACATGACTCGGCCATCTTGAATATTGACTTATGGTTGGAGTTTTCGGGCTATGTTCCGAAAGTGTCAGTACATTTGCTAATTCGTCCCGAGTTTTTATTGGCTATACGATCATCTCGCAGATGAAAGAGGAAAAGTGAAGGAAAACTTGAAACGTTTCTACTGATTATGATTTTAACAATTAATGAGCAGATTAATGGCGGACACAGAAATTTTAATCACGAAAATCACGGTAGATCCGTGAACAAAATGACCAAAATGGCAAAAATTACCAGTATTTAATCCAAACACTGGATTTGGTGGCATTTTTAAGAACTTCCTATAGGTAATGCCATGCTTATTTTAATCACCTGACGTAAAGCACATCGCGGCTGCACGCAGGTCTACAAATTACAAAATATGTGAGTACCCCTAAAACTCCGACTACCCCGAAAACTGGCGTCACGACCATAATAATAAAAAAAAAAATTCTTAAAATTATGAAATTAATTATATTGGTGCAGTAAACAATTTAAATCAGTAAACATAATAATCAGTAATAAAAAAAAAGAAAATAAGTAAAAAAGTTATAGGTCCAACCGAGACTCGAACTCGCGCCAGCAAAACCCTTCTGGGTCCACCCGCTAAGTCTTCTCTTAAATCTCTTCTGTTCTCTTTTTTCGGCTTAGCGAGGTGTGTCACGCTCACATCTCCTCCACCCCATCATTGGACCGATACCGCGGACCCCTCCTCTTCATTACCTCCATCCGCTATAATGTGTAGAGCGGCCAGAGTGAAGTACATGTGGCGAAACCTGTCTCACTGTTGATATATTATTGCCGGCGTCCCGACACTTCTGGGTCCACCCCGCTAAGTCTTCGCTTAAATCTCTTCTCTTCTCTTTTTTAGGCTTAGCGAGGTGTGTCACGCTCACATCTCCTCCACCCCATCATTGGACCGATACCGCGGACCCCTCCTCTTCATTACCTCCATCCGCTATAATGTGTAGAGCGGCCAGAGTGAAGTACATGTGGCGAAACCTGTCTCACTGTTGAGATATTATTGCCGGCGTCCCGACAATTAACTGTGTTTATTTCTCGTATATAAACCTAACTTTGTTTGTGGAAATATTATATAAATTAATTAATATGTTTTCTATATAATAGGGGGTGTTCCGCTTTAAATTATTGATAATTTTATAATTAATTAAATAACGAACCATCCCGTAAATTCGTGAACCCCACTAAGTGTTTATAAATTGTGTACACATCACCTGTGCAATTCGATATTCCGTTTACATACCATCGATAAGGAGAAATATACTCGGCTATAAATAACCGTGTGTGTAGTATATATTACAGTGTGTTTATTTTCCATCCCGGAAGATGTAATCGTGTAAATCTCTCTAAAATGGACACTTAATATGTGTGTAAGGTGGGACACCTAATTTGCATGTTTATAACATGTGTAATTAGAACATTGTCATCTGCTTGGTGTTGTGATTACAACATAAATTAATTAGTTCTGTTCAATAATAATTTTTTCAATTTCTTTATAAGCGATATCGTAGAAATGTATATTCGTAAACGTATCGTTGGGTTTTAAATTTTTTATATAATACACCTTAGTTTCACATCCGATACGCATTATCCGTCTTAATGTTTGTATTTGCCGCTTGTATACTTCGCATAATTGCCGGTATAATATTGTAAATGCAACGTTTTCATCGGAGCGTAATAAATTACGCTGATATTTCATGTATTCGATATCGCCTAGTGTTTTCATTTTATAGAATTTATATAAAGGACTATAACCCCCGTATTCTTCGTAAACTTCTTCGACACAACCATTAAAAACTTTCAATTCCAATTGTATTTTATTATCCATTTTCTCTAATAATATTGGTATTATTTTTTTCTGTTCAATATAAGTGGGACTACAAGACCACATTTTATCATTCAATACCACCACCAATTTTGGTTGGTTGGTGGTGGGAGCTACAATACAGCTCAATAACGTTAAAACGTTGGTGGTATCATTTTGACTCATTCTTTTCAAAATTCGATTCTCTCTTGGGAGAATATAATTTGGAAAATAATTATTTTCTCCAAAACACCTATGTCGAAATAATTCATGAATTTACTGTAGGTAGAGAATTTCCTTGTTAACCAATTTTTTGTTTTTTCGGGGGTGGTGGGGGTAGTATAGAGGGGTGGAACGTATACCACCGTAGGTGGTATCATTTTGACTCCCTCTATACTACTTGCTTAGTTTCGGGATCGTAAACATTTAATATCCAGCTTTCGTCCGCAGTTATGTTTTGTAGAAAACGGGGACATCCAAATAAAACGATACAAACGTTAAGGTCGTCCGGTTTCTTTCCGAACACCCCTCGTATACATTTTAAAATGTAAATACAAATGAGTGTGATTTCTGCGCCATGGTGCCAGAATCTAATAAACAATTGTTTGGGAATGTTAAAAAGTACAGACATTTTGGTCTCAGTTAATCAAAGGCACATGCCCACTCAGTAGGCACAACATGTTCTTTATAGGAATTAAATAAGTGTATAATTGTGTCACTATTCCACTAGTTCTAAAAATAACGAGTCACCGCTAATAAAATATTAAAATTGTATAATACCGACATTTACACAATAAAAATTACACATTGGAGGCAATGATGTTCGAACTACTGAATGCATACCACTCTATTTATATATATTTATCATTCTTCTATCCAATCATTTCTTTAACATGTTCAAACATGCTTAAGCACGCATATAATGTTGGTAGTTACATGTATTGCATTGTTAACTGTGGTACTATTGCAGCAATTTCTATGATTGTGAATGATATGTAGAGCATGTGTTTGTATAAATGTGTGTGAACATAAAAAATAAAATCAGACAGAAAGAAAAAACTAGTACAAGAGGGACAATGATATGGTAGCCTTACCTGATGCATATTGTTGCGTATTGGTGGCATATGACAGGCCGGCAATCTGCGGGTCGACAGCTTGAACAGGGCACTGGAATATACTGAGTTGGGCCGATGTGTCTAGCGAAAGATACACAAAAATGTCGTACACTTTTCCAATGGGGAGCGTATTGTCAGCTAACTTGGTTAAATAAACATTTTCTTACATTTTACACATGATTCTTCATAAAAACAAAGCGAATCTATAGTAAAATATTGCCAAGAGATATGCGAATTAATTTCTGGTGGTGGGTCGTAGCGAAGGCGACTGTTTCACTTTTGAAAGTATGTGTCCGAGAACATGATTTCATTGGTCGAAGGAAACACGTCATTGCGACGTTACTTACGGCATTTATCCATATATAGTAAACAGGACAGTGGTGTAAATTACTGCTGTGCAGTAAGATTTATCTAATCTACTGGCTGAACTGTAATAACTTTTATTTTATTGCATTTTACTGTATTTATTTCATTGCTTTACGGGCGTATTCTCCACCAAGTACACTGAACGTGTTACAGAGTTTAACCAATAAAAACATTTATTATTAATCGATAACAATAAAACAGGTTCCAAAGTGTTTGTTTATATTAATGTATTGGGCCTGAACCGCCAGTGCAAGTCAAACATGTATCGTCTGAAAAACGTCAAATATGCTCGGATAGATAGTCGAGCTCTCACAACGGAGACATTTGGATACACAACTTTACAGCGCGACGTTCATTTGCTAATACGCATGTGTTATCTAATAATAGCGTGACGGGGGATGTCGTAGTGTATGGCAAGCCAAATGCACAATAATTCCTTAAACCATGGTTTGGAGCTTAAACCCTAGTGTAGGCTCGTCAAACCCTAGTTTGAGCTCGCCAAATGCACAATAATTCACTAATCCCCAGTTTGAGAGTATAAACCATGGTTTGGGCGCTCAAACCCCTGTTTGAGCAATTATTGTGCATTTGGCCTGAAACTGCCGTTTGAGGTCGTAATCCAATAAAATCCTAAACCCTAGTTTGGACCCAAACCACAGTTTAAGAAAAAAACTGCCTATCGTGATCCCAAACGGTAGTTTTCTTAAACCCTGGTTTGAGCAATTATTGTGCACTTTGCGGCTGAAACCACCGTTTAGACCCTCAAACTAGGGTTTCTGATACCTTAAACAACGGTTTATGCTCAAACCCCAGTTTGGACTGCCCAAACCCTAGTTTAGCTCTCCAAATGCACAATAATTCACTAAATCCCACTAAACCCCAGTTTGAGAGTCTAAATCATGGCTTAGGCTCTCAAACCCCAGTTTGATCAATAATTGTGCATATGGCCAGAAACTGCCGTTTGAGGTCATAATCGGTAGTTAATTTACGAAGTCGGCCTAAACGGTTGTTTCTGCTACCCGTCAGAACCCGAGTTACGATTGGTTAAGTGATCACAAAGCCTAGTTATCATTGGCTGATTGATTAATATACCCGAGTTACGATTGGTTCATCGATCTCAAAGCCTAGTTACCATTGGCTGATCGATTTAGCCTACGGTTATCGGAGGCATGGAAATGCACGTCGTCACAAAATGGCGTAATGGTCGATTATTTGGATAAAGGTGAAAATGCTGCGTAATGGGGGGGGGGGGGGTGGTGGAATCGGCTTAATTATCGGAGAGAGGTGAATGCACATCCATCCATCTTTTCTTTTCTTTATTGATTTAAAAGATTGACGTAAAAACAATTGCGTATAGTACACGGGATATGTGTAATGTGGTATGTGGCTCTTACTATTAATGTGACCAGAAACACATATTACTTATGTCTCTGATGTGACATATAACATAATAATCCAAATAATTGATTGACTTCAATTAACTTCAATTTCATGTTAGCACTTAAACATAACTTACCTTTGCTTAATTTAGCTTGCGAAATCTCATATCATACCGACCGATCATAAATAAATTTGAAGACACCTGAATTTATAACATAATTAATTAAAGTAACGTGAAGTTCAAGTTACCATTTATAAAGATTACATATTTTTGCTGACCAACAAAAAAATTAACTTATATCTTATATATATCTTATATCATACCGACAGAAAATAATTAAATTGGAATACAGCTGAATAATAATTAAATTAACTTAGCATTTCTAAATATTGCTAATTTTTGCTGACAGCCAAAATATTTAACTAGCGATATCTCATATCATACCGACCGAGCATAATTAAATTGGAATACACCTGAATTTATAGCACTGATAATTAATTGAATTAGCTTGAAGTTCAAGGTACTTATTTTTCCAGACCGCCACAAAATTTAACTTGCGATATTTTATATCATACCGACCGTTGTTAATTAAACGTGTATACACCTGAAATTATAGCATAATTAATTGAATTAGCTTCAAGTTCAAGTTAGCATTCCTAAAAATTACTTATTTTTGCTGACCGACAAAATTAAATTGGAATAGTGCTTAATAACTTCAATTTCATGTTAGCATTTTAAAAAATTACTTAATTTTGCTTAATTGAACTTGTGAAATCTTATATCATACCGACCGATCATAAATAGATTTGAAGACACCTGAATGTATAGCATACGGTAATTAATTGAAGTAACGTGAAGTTCAAGTTACCATTCATAAAAATTACTTATTTTTGCTGACCAACAAAAAAAGTTAACTTGCAAAATCATATATCATACCGACAGAGAATAGTTAAATTGGAATACAGCTGAATAATAATTGAATTTACTAGAATTTCAAGTTAGCATTCCTAAATATGGCTTATTTTTGCTGACCGCCATAATTAATTAAATTAGCTTGAAGCTCAAGTTAGCATTCCTCAAAATTACTTATTTTACCAGACCGCCAAAATATTTAACATGCAATATATCATATCATACCGACCGATGTTAATTAAATGTGTATACACTTGAAATTATAGCATAATTAATTGAATTAGCTTGAAGTTCAAGTTAGCATTCCTAAAAATAACTTATTTTTTCAGACTGCCAACACATTTAACTTGCAATATCTCATATAATACCGACCGGGGATAAATAATGTGAATACACCTGAAATTATAGCATAATTAATTGAAGCAGCTTGAAGTTCAAGTTAGCATTCCTAAAAGTTACTTATTTTACTGACCGACAGAACATTTTAGCTGGCGAAATCTTATATCATACCGACCGAGCATAACTAAATTTGAATACAGCTGAATAATTAATTGAAATAACTTGAATTTCAAATTAGCATTTCTAAAAATTACTTATTTTTGCTGACCGAGAAAAAATTAACTTGCAATATCTCATATCATACGACGGAGGATAATTCAATGTGCATACACCTGAAATTATAGCATAATTAATGGAATTAGCTTGAAGTTCAAGTTAGCATTCCTAAAAATTACTTATTTTTCCAGACCTCCAAAAATTTAACTTACAATATCTCTTAACATTCCGACGGAGGATAATTAAATGTGTATACACCTGAAATTATAGAATAATTAATGGAATTAATTTGAAGTTCAAGTTAGCGTTACTAAAAATTACTTATTTTTGCTGACCGCGAAAAAATTAACTTGCGATATGGCAGAAAATGGAACTCGCAAAATCTCATTACATACCGACCAAGCATAAATAAATTTGAATACAGCTGAATAATTAATTGAAATAACTTAGCATTCCAAAAAATTACTTATTTTTGCTGACAGCCAAAAAATTTAACTTGCGATATCTAATATCATACCGACCGAGGATAATTCAATGTGTATACTCCTGAAATTATAGCATAATTAATTGTTCAAGTTAGCATTCCTCAAAATTACTTATTTTACCAGACCGCCAAAATATTTTACTTGCGATATCTCATATCATACCGACTGATGTTAGTTAAATGTGTATACACCTGAAATTATAGCATAATTAATTGAATTAGCTTGAAGTTCAAGTTAGCATCCTTAAAAATTACTTATTTTTCCAGACTCCAAAACTGTAGCTTGCGATATCTCATAACATACCGACGGAGGATAATTCAATGTGTATACACCTGGAATTATAGCATAATTAATTGAATTAGCTTGAAGTTCACTTATTTTTCCAGACCTCCAAAAATTTAACTTGCGATATCTCATAACATACCGACCGAGGATAATTAAATGTGTATACACCTGAAATTATAGCATAATTAATTGAATTAACTTGAAGTTCAAGTTAGCATTCCTAAAAATTACTTATTTTTCCTGACCATAACAAATTTTAACTTTCGATATGGCAGAAAATGGAACTCGCAACATCTCATTACATACCCAACGAGCATACATACATTTGAATACAGCTGAATTTATAGCATAATTAATTGAATTAACGTGAATTTCATGTTAGCATTCCAAAAATGTCTCCCGAAAGAGTTATATATAGATGAATTATTACGGCTGTGCAACTATGATGCGTCACGTATTAACTGATACCTAGCGGCGCTAGCGGAGAGAGCTAGGGCACACGTGGATTGCCCGGATACCCGTCTAGTGACCAGACGGAAATCCAAGAACGGGTCCATCGCCGATAAGTGCGCCATAGACTGTTATATCCTGCACATGTTTATTACTGGTGAGCGCACTGGGGAGATACAGAGCGTGTTCAGTAGTGGCGACAATACCTTTATCGACCTGACCGCGTTGCCATCCACGATTACGACGTCGGACGATTTGTCGCTGAAAGATACACTGGCGGTGGCCGATATATCGGCCGTCGTTATGCAGCTGCAGGCGGACGTGAAAGAGCTCACCAAAGAGCGTAAATTAGACACGGTTATTCTGCATGAAATGAAACATCAATGTGACGGTTTCTCCAATATGATAAATATGATGTACCAGTCAGTAAATAACTTACGATCATGCGTACAAGACACACAAGACATTAACAACACCCTTGTCGGGTTGACAGCTGAAGTCACAAAGCTTAACACTACCGTACACTCAATGAGTTCCATGTTTGTGCATCCAGGTGCTTCTGTGCAAGTCCAACATAGTATATCCCCGTCGATTGCTGGCAACACTCATGTTACCCCCTTAAGTGCCAGTATATCCCCGTCGATTGCTGGCAACGCTCATGGTACCCCCTTAAATGACAGATTATACACGGACGTGCTGAAGGGTCACTGGCAGAACAGTGTACACCCAATTGACAATGATATTACTCCGAGTTCAGAAACGAAACAAAGCGCGGTATCAGCTTATTCTTCTTGCACGGTCACAAAGCGAACAACAGACGCTGTCCCCAGCAATCCCAGGTCAGCCATAGCACGTACCGATAAAACCCCTAGTGTGAATACAGCCCAGTATGGTAATCAGGACCCAGGTAAAAGTAAAAATCCCAATACTAACAATCAACCTGGCACAATAAATGATATCGGAACAGCTGTCACTCCCGTTACGATTTGTGCTGTGTGGCCGTGCGGAGGAAAAATCTAATAACGTACTTTGTAGGAAATATTGACCCTGGTGTAACTGAGGATGATATTGTAGACTATTTACGTAGTAAGAGTATTGAAGCTCGACAGTTGCAGATTTTTTACAACAAAACAAGGATGTCTGCTAAATTGGTGGTGTTTTCAGATTATGCTGATAGTGTAGAAAGCCAGGGTTTTTGGCCGAATGAGATTATTGTAAGGCGATGGAAGAGTCGATCAGTGTGGGATAAAGAGCTGGAACAAAAGAGAGACGTCAGACGACGTCAGAGTGAACGAGATAGACCACATTCTGGTCGATACCACATTAGACCTCACGTATGGTGAAGTATTGAACGATCCAATATCTGTAGGGGAGATAACTTAGATCGTCAAAACACTGAAACTCAGAAAGGCACCAGGGCTAGACCAAACTCTGAATGAACATATAATATTTGGCAGTAACGCTCTGGTTAATATGATCACTGCATTGTTTAACCGAGTAATATTAGAGGAAACGGTCCCATACGCGTGGACACAGAGCGTGATTATCCCTCTGTATAAAGGTAACGGTAAAAGCAAGATTGAACCTGGTAGCTACAGGCCAATTTCATTGATACCATGTTTGCGCAAAATGTTTGAAAGGGTTATGGTTAATAGAATGTGGACATTTATCAACACACATTCTATTGACTTCCCATGTAGTCAGCAGCAAGGGTTTGAAAATAACTTGAGTTGCGTTTCAGCGGCATATAACCTCCAGGAAACGGTTTACTATAACTGCGATCTAGGTAGTAATGTATATGGGGCTTTTTTAGATATCCAAAAAGCATTCGACACTGTCTCGCACGACGGGCTGTTGTACAAATTACACAAACTGGGAATTCAAGGACAACTTTGGAGAATCATCAGAAACTACTATACGGGGTTATCATCATACGTCCGAATTAACGGTGTTTCGTCACAGGCCATACCGGTAACTCGAAGTGTCAGACAAGGGGGAGTAATCTCCACTTTTTTCTATCTAGTTTTATAAACAATTTATTAGTGCAGTTAGAGAACTCAAAATTGGGCGCCTCGGTGGGTTCCGCTAATACGGGTAACCCGGCCTTGGCTGATGATATTACCTGCTTATCAACGCGGCCATGTCATCTGCAGAGCCTACTAAATATCGTAAACAGTTACGCGACCAAATGGCGTTTCTCTATAAACGCCGATAAATCCCGCATCGTGATATTCTCTAAATCTAAAACGGACGCTAACCGCAACTATAAATTAGGATCCAGTACTATTGCAGTAGATGATAGCGTCGTTCACCTCGGGATAAGGCAAAGCGCAAACCTAAAATACAAGGAACGGATTAAGGGCTTAAATGCATTTTACGCAATGGTCGGTCTAGGTGTTAAACCAGCTGGCCTGAACCCGCTAACTTCAATAAAGCTATACAAGAAAATAATAATCCCGACAACTCTGTACAGTTGTGAGTTGTGGAACGGTCTATCACAAGTAGAGATAAACAGGATCAACAAGCACCAACACAAAATCGTGAAGCGAATTCAAGGTTTTCCGATAAGCACGCGTTCCGATATGTGCGAGTCAATGCTGGGAATTCATCGTCTTTCCGCAGGAATAGACAAACGTAAATTGATATTTTTGCATAAACTCATGTCACTACACAGTTCTGCTATAAGTAGGAATATATTATTTAGGAAACTATTTCGTTTCGTGTCAGGATCACCAACTGTTAACAATGGGTTTATTCCGGAAATATGTGAATTGTTGTGCCGTTACAGGTTAATACATATTTTGCAACTCCATAACAACTTGCCGTCAAAATATGTATGGAAAACGCAGGTACACACTGCCGTTTGATGCCCGGGAAAACGAACTTTGGAGGTAACGGATTGAAAGCGACACTGATTTCTCTCGTTTTAAAAAGTTGCATACAGCCATAACACCTTGTATAGTCTGGAAGTTTTCAAGTAGTGGTGCAGAACTGAAACTTGCAGATTGTATCGCCAGGTTGTGGATATGTATACCAGATAGACAACACAGTGTGTGTCGTTTATGTGACGGCACCACGGAAGATGTGCTGTGCCATAACCTCGCCGAATGTACATTTACCATGCCTCTAAGGGACGCTTTCCTGGACACAATTCACAGGTCTGGCACTATTGATACATACAATGAGCTTGAAAACGGCCACGGAGAATAATGTGTGCACAAAACGTTAGGAGCAACACTAGATAGTGCGATGGATCCAGATAACAAACTTGTATTTCTTCGAGAAACAATCAAGTGCGTAAGACAATGTTTCATAACATACTTCCAACACATTAAATGCCTGACATACTAGGTTGGTGACACTGATTCCTGACCGCTGTTCGCGTCCACGTTTTGGATAAAATCGGAAACTATATAATTTGGGTGCCGAAAAACAACTCCAGTAATTGTGAGCAGCGAAGTCCCTGATCGGTTGAAGCGGCAGCTGCACCGATCTGGGTCAACGCTGAATGTTTTTGACAGTTTATCCATGGTGATATGACTCGGTGCTTACACATATGTGTATTCGTATATGCACTTGATAAAATATGGACAATATGTATCTTCATGATCTCAAAAAGTGCAAATACAATGTACGTAATCAACTCCACAATAATGTATATATTTATCATATGCACATATCATTATTCACTTCATTATTCTCATCTGTTTAAATTTCGATGTTTGTTCTTGTATATGTATCATTCTTGTAACAATTTACAATCTCCGGACTGGAGGAAATAAAGATATTGAATTGAATTGAATTGAAGTTAACATTCCTAAAAATTACTTATTTGTACAAACTGCCAACAAATTTAACTTGTGATACGGCAGATCATACCGAACGAGCATAACTAAATTTGAATACAGCTGAATAATTAATTTAAATAACTTGAATTTCACATTAGCATTCCAAAAAATTATTAATTTTTGCTGACAGCAAAATATTTTAACTTGCGATATCTCATATCATACAGACCGAGGATAATTAAATGTGTATACACCTGAAATTATAGCATAATTAATTGAATTAGCTTGAAGTTCAAGTTAGCATTTTTGTAAAAATTACTTATTTTTCCAGACCGCAAAAAATTTAGCTTGAAATATCTCATATCATACCGTCCGAGGATAGTAAAATGTGAATACACCTGAAATTATAGCATAATTCATTGAAGTAACTTGAACTTGAAGTTCAAGTTAGCATTCCTAAAAATTACTTATTTTTGCTGTCCGCCAAAACAGTTTAACTGGTGAAATCTCATATCATACCGACCGAGCATAACTAAATTTGAATACAGCTGAATAACTAATTGAAATAACTTGAATTTCAAATTAGCATTCCTAAAAATTACTTAAAATTAACTTGCGATATCTCATACCGACGGAGGATAATTCAATGTGTATACACCTGGAATTATAGCATAATTAATTGAATTAGCTTGAAGTTCACTTATTTTTCCAGACCTCCAAAAATTTAACTTGCGATTTCTCATAACATACCGTAAGAGGATAATTAAATGTGTATACACCTGAAATTATAGCATAAGTAATAGTTACTGCCATAATTGAGGTGTTCATGTGTTTGCACATGTAGGTTGTTTAAACACATGGACACCTCAATCAGGACAGTAACTGACTTACACATCGACTTACCGACTACATCTGGTTAGTATTCAGTGGAAATTGTGAACTTCAATGTGTCATAAAAGGAACTGTTTCTATAATTATGACAGCCGATCAATAACAATAAACATCCATTTTGCTTTATTTGCGTCATGCTGCCATCGGGAGTGTTCGTGTCCCGCTGGCACAACTACCATAATTAGTTGTGTTTGACAGTCATTCATGTCTACGATATATGCCACAAAGAGTGAAACTGATTGATAGTGTGGCCGGATGAGATGAGATTTATGTGCTCTTTTATATTGTAACCACATTGTATTCATGCTCTTGCTATTTTAACATATGTTTCTGTGTTTGCAGATTAATGCGAAACGTATTGCAGATAACGGCACGCTTCTAACTTGACATGACATGACAGAACGACATTATATTGACCGTCTCCTATATCCCGTTATATTAGCCAATATTGGTCCGAACTCTTTTGGGGGTGAAATTAGGTATAGCCAATATCATTATATAACCTAATTTCTGATTGGTAGATATTTATGCTAACCGGCAGTTTGATTGGCCTTTATAAAAACAGCTCACTAACACTGTCAAACTGAGCTGTCAAATTTTTCATTCGCTGGATTTTTATTATGTTTCGATCATTCGGTCAGTAGTTGGAAGACAACATATATATATCTTATCGAGTAAGCGGGAGAAAGAGTAGGGAGCGGTAAATATACTGTGATATGGTGTCTTGTTTTAACATTGTTTTAGTTGTCTGTGTACGTTATGCGTTGTTGGAGTCCGCATGGACTGCAACACTGTTTACACAGGAAATGAGTCATGTACAATATTTATTATTGTGGAAAAGCTAGGTTCATTTCAACCTAAATGGTTGATAATTTGTTTCCTTAATTTAGACTTATCGTGGTAACTTTGTATGTTCATAAATGTGCAGTAGTTAGAGCTGGATTTACTTTGCACCTATCTGTTGCATGACCTAGTTTTACCAGGTGTAAACACTGTTCTGTTATTTATCCTGATGTTTGTTGCCACGATAATGCCCAATTCCGCCTGATATCTCTGTTGTGAGCTGGACTGGAGGTAGAGCGAATCCCGTAAAATGTTTCCGTACAGTGTCCCTCTGTATAAATGTTTGTGGCGCTAGACTCTGTCGGATTCAGGTTACGGGTTCGTTCTGGCTCTGGATTGGCAAATAACATGCAAATGACTAAATAATGCACTGTATATTGTCGTATTTTTAACAGCTAACTGTGATTCATATGACCAATATGCAAAGTAGATTGCGTCACTCATTACTATTATTTTCTACTCAGGTG
Source organism: Conchocele bisecta (assembly GCA_029237695.1). Classification (NCBI taxonomy): domain Eukaryota; kingdom Metazoa; phylum Mollusca; class Bivalvia; order Lucinida; family Thyasiridae; genus Conchocele; species Conchocele bisecta. Next base: position 3,931,747 of record CM055278.1, on the reverse strand, counting down.
AAGAGTTGAGAGGAACCAGGGAGAGATAAGTCTGGCCAGGGCGTTTGCCCACAGCAGGTTGGTGATAATCTAGCCTTTTTGTTCGCAATCAGTTTGATCCTGATCTACCTGTGCATCCGCGCAGTTGGATCAGGGTCTACACGGTTTGTGAATTGTTATTTTAGATTGATTTTAGTCAGTGCGACTTGAGACCAGCCTGTGCGAATGCAGTCTGATCAGGGTCTACGCTGCTTCCAAAGGAATATATATGTCTACTTTGGTCCGGTGTTCTCAATCCGTGTGAGCTGGATCAGTTTGTGCATTAGCACAGCTGAGCTCACACGGTTTGCGAACATTGGAATATGATGCATACTTATTCACTCCGGATCTATGCTGTTAGGATTACGTTTGTAGTACAGACGAGTTTAGGATTATAGTTTATTGACCTCGATATGTTCTTCGGAGTCCGTGCGACCAGTAATACCCCTTTGGTTAAACCCAAACCAATCCTTTATCACATTTATTACAGCCAAATTGCTGTTGGAACCATTTGATGGAAATGGTGTCTGTAATCCCATTCAAGGGAGATATATATAGGGCTATTATAATAATAGCTAGTTATTTTATCTGCACCGGTAGATTTTTCCATCGGTTGGTTTGCATAATAAACTGAGCAATGAGTGATTTGGGAATAGCCATTTTTCCTTTTTCGATCTCGAGCATTTACTCCAGTTCTACAAGTGAGTACATACTCACTTGTCTGCTTTTACCCTGCTTGCTTTATGTGCTTAATGTCAGCTTTGTGTGCTTTATGTAAATGTTATTTGTGCTTGCATAAGTAGGTCAAGGTAACATAACATATTGTGATTGCACTTAGTGAACCGTTCTTCACTAAGTTGTCTTTAGATATTTGATAATGGGAAAGTAAGTGCAATCACTTGCTTTAATTGTATTGTCTTGTATTGTTTGTAACCTTGCATGATTGTAATGTTTATGTTGTATTGTTGCAGGCGTCGGGCCTAATTCGTATAAAGCGATACCAACATATTGTCGTTGTCTTCATGACCCACCCCCTCCAATGGTATTCTCTTACCGGGCTAGGGAAATACTGTTACAAATGGCGCCCAACGACGTGTGGAGACGACAACTAGGAATTTATCACGCGGGTGATTGGTAGTACGTACTCAGACTGGTGAATCCGAGCAGATAGACCTGATAGAGACAGGAGGCAGACACACACACACGCGCGCGCGTCACAGCCAGCCTGCATGCGCACGCATTTGTGTGGTCCATGTACCTGCTTGTAGTTGTGTTTGCTTTATAGTTGCTTGTACTGCATGTTGCTCGTTTATTTGTGTATGTGCCTTGTATAGTAAACATGTGATGTGCTGTTGTTTTCACATGTTGTGATTATAAATTGTGCTGCTGTAATTATTTGTTCTGCTTTCCATGTGCATGTACTTGTGCTTGATGTATTGTGATATTGCGTTTGTTTTACTTGTGCCTGTGCCTTTGTAAAATGTAGCTTTCTGTGATATTTTGTGTAGGTGGTGATATTTTGTGTGTTGTGGGATTTTCATATTTTTGGGATCATACTTGCCATTTTTTTTCGGGGACATAAATGATGGGGCAATATAGCTCATCCATATAGCCTATAATATGATATACTATCCCAATATCTATATAGGAATATATAGCCCTGGTATAGACGTGACAGGTGACTGACTGACAATTAATGCTTATTAACTTTGCACATTTTGTTTTGTTAGCAATTGTCTAAAAATGTAAACTTTAATTTATTCCATTGAATTTAGCATAAACTTACTTGCATTTTCTTGAATTTCATTTATTATTATTTAACATTTATTTCTGATTCATTAATTCCAGGTTGATTAGTCCGTAATTTCTAGGTTTTTACAGGTGACCACTCATTTGAACCGTCTTTGCCGAATTTCATTATTATTTGAACATTTCCAGTTTTCTTCACAGTTTAACTATTTAGCTTAACATGTCTTAGGGTATGATTAGGTAATTACTTACTTGTATTTTGCATCAATAACTTTGGTGATTTTCTTGTATTTCTTGGAAATATTTGTTAGGTTATGGCTTTTCATTGAATTATCTCCCTTTAATTACATCCGTTAGAAATTCTGTAACATTTAACGTAGCGCATTCGTTTGTGTTTGCTAATTATTTCAGCCAGCATTTGCGAACTGCTTTCTGGATTGATAGTTACTTTTCATTTGTCATGTAATTACTTAATGTAATTTACGTAATTTACATTGGTGTAAATTGTCACATTTACACTTGTAACATTTTTTCACTTGCAATTATAGTGTTTAAACTTAGTTTAATTTATATTGTCATTTGTTTCTTGTGTAGTCTCCCTTGAAATTGTTTTCAGTTTGAGATTGAAATATTCCGCCATGTATTAGCTCGAAAGTTTCTTTGTTTATTTTTGTATTATTTTTGAACACCAGTGGTAATAGAAATAATATCTGGTGAATAGTTTGATTTCCTTGAGGTGTAGTTAATTAACTGGTAAGTTTAAAATATATATTTTTTCCCGAAATATCGGTTTCCTAGCATACAATTCGTGATAACGCGGTTATTCGCTCTCTTGGCGATACAAGATCTTTGGAGATATGAGGTGCAGGGGCTACAAGCTGACCCTTTGTATACAGAGAGTCAGATCTTGCAGGCAACCAGGGGGAAGCAGCACGCATTTTAATGCGGATTGACCTCCACATCAGCGTCTTTAGAATTTTAGAGAAGTTTGACGCGTGCTTTGGACTTGTCCAGGAGGGACAGTCAGTGCTTGCGGAATTTTATACCTGCAAGCAGGCCGAAGGGGAGTCTGTAACTAATTTTGCGAATCGACTGGAAGATCTCATGGGCAAGGCCATGCAGCTAGGCAAAGTGGTGCCTTCAGCGATGAACGGGATGTTAATTGCTGAAATCCAGTCGGGGATCTCGACCAATCTCAAAGTTTTAGCCGGTTTCAAATTCGAGTTTATAAAAGATTTTGATAAACTACGAATTGAACTGCGTAAAGTTGAAGACGAGATGGTTGGTAGAGATTCCGCGAGTGCTTGTAACCTCATCAATTCTTCTGCAACTCCCGCATCTACAACAGACAAGGACCCAATGAAACATTTAACCGGAATGGTTCAGCAGTTACAGAGGGAGATGTCCAACATGAGTAAGAGACTGGACCAACAACAGCAAGGTCAACAACAGGAGCAGTGTCAACAACAACAACAACAACAGCAGTACCAACAACAACAACAGCAGGATTTACAACAGTACCAACACTACCAACAGCAACAGCAGATTCCCCCAAGATGGAAGGGTAGAGGCAGAGCAAGGGGAAGCTACCAGTCACAGTGGGAACCCTCAGAGGAGTGGCAGCAACCAGACAATGGACGGCCTGACCATGCGCCAGGAGAGATAATCTGTTGGAATTGTGGTCAGGTGGGTCACATTGCTCTGGGATGCAGAGTCAACGTAGACAATCTTCGACGTGCACCACGCGGGAATTTAAACGGCAGGCGTCTTATGAGGAGGGGCCGACCATAAGACGGACAACCCACAACCAGAGGTCCCAGACGAACCAGCTGGTGTGCACGAGCAATGAGGTTTCGGTAGAGGTGAATGGGATCGCGACCATCGCTCTTCTTGATACTGGAAGTACAGTTACCACCATCAGTAGAGATATTTATGACAGCCATTTTTCGGATAAATTACAAATGTATCCGTTAGATGAGCTACTTTCGGTGGAATGTGCGGATGGCAATCCGTTGCCATATGATGGTTATGTCGAGTTGGACATAACTGTTTCCGGTCTTCCGACAGGACAGACTCAGTCTTGTCTTGCTCTTGTGGTCCCGAAGAGTAGCTACAACACTCGTGTACCATTGATTGTGGGAACAAATCTGCTGTCGGTTTACCTTGAGACATGCAAGGAGCAATATGGTGAAAAGCTATAATAATAATTGCAGACTGCAGATTTGTTCACGCCATGGTATCTTTCTTTTCGTTGTATGCAACTTCGGGAAAAAGAACTTCGGCGACGGAAAGATGTATTGAGCTATGTTCATAGTGCCGAAAATCGTTGTATCGTGCTGCCACCAAACACGTCTTGTACAATAGCTGGTGTTGTGCAAAATGGGATACATTATGAACCAACTTCAGCTGTTTTGCAAGAAACATAAGGTTCAGTCTTGACATCAGATGTCGATGTATGCCCATCCTTGATTTTCTATCAAGGTGATGGCAGAGGATTGGTTGACGTGATGGTCTCCAATGTGTCCACTAGAACAGTTAACATTCCGCCCAAAGGCATGCTGTGTGAAATACAACCAGTTCGCCTTGATGACGGTTCTAGTGGAATCAGTACTGCCTCAGACACGCAAGGCCAGAGCTCATTCACAGATGAACTGGACATTGAGACTGAAGGGTGCACATTGGAGCAGCAGCGTCAACTAAGGGATCTCATTGGTATATTTGGTAGACGTTTTTCCTCAGAATGATAATGACATTGGTCATTATGTCGGAGTTGAACACCTGATCAATCTAACCAATGAGATTCCCTTCAAACATCGCCATAGGAGGATCCCTCCTGGGATGTTTGACGAGGTACGAGACCACCTCAAGCAGATTGCGGCTGCTGGCATTATAAGACGTTCTCACTCCCCCTGGTCTTGCGGTGTGGTCTTAGCTCGCAAGAAGGACGGGAAGCTGCGTATGTGCGTCCATTACCGAGCCCTTAATCTTCGTACTATCAAAGACTCTTACGCTTTGCCTCGCATAGATGAGGTCCTCGATGCACTTGCCGGAGCTAAGTACTACACCGTCTTGGACATGAAGAGCGGGTATTACCAGGTGGATGTGGATGAGGAGCACTAGGAGAGGACCGCATTTAGCGTGAGTCCTCTCGGGTTTTGGGAGCATAACCGGTTACCTTTTGGTTTGTCGAATGCTCCTGCGACATATCAACGCCTGATGGAAGACAGTTTTGGTGAGCTGCACACCAAAATGTGCTCCATCTACCTCGATGATGTCATTGTTTTCAGTGACAGCTACGAACAGCACATCGAGAGGCTTGAGCTTGTGCTTCTCAGATTACGCCAATGTGGCCTACAATTGTCGCCCAAGAAGTGCTCCTTTCTTAAAAAGAAAGTGAAGTACGTAGGTCACATTGTGTCGGGTGAGGGGATAGAAGCTGACCCAGCTAAAATCGAGAAGGTGGTGAATTGGCCGCGTCCGCAGAACGCTGAGGAAGTGCGCCAATTTCTCGGTTTTGCCGGATATTACAGGAGGTTCGTCGCAAAATGTGCGGCAGTAGCTCGTCCCCTAACTGACATTATGCCGACAACCGCAACAAAAAAGAGGCGGAAAGGCATGCTATTGACACCACCTAGGCCTTGGCACTGAGGTCCGGAGCAGGAGGAATCTTTTTCCAATCTTAAAAAGATCTTGACGTCGCCTCCTGTTCTGGGTTTCCCCGAATTTACTACACCTTTCGAACTATGTAGATGCCAGTCAGAAGGGTTTAGGAGCAGTTTTGCGCCAGGAGCAGGACGGCGGGTAGAGGGCTATTTATTTCGCCAGCCATGGACTGAGCAAGACGGAACGGAATTTTCCGGCTCACAAGCTGGAGTTCCTTACTTTAAAATGGGCAGTCACAGAGAAGTTTTCGGACTATCTGTATGGCCATAAGTTCACGGTTTTGACGGACAATAATCCTCTGACGTCCTGACTAGCGCCAAGTTGGACGCTATAGGCCATATATGGCTTGCCGCCCTTTCCAGTTTTCGATTTTGCCATCAAGTACAGGCCTGGAAAGGGCAATGTTGATGCGGACGCCATGTCCCGACATCCATTGAACACCGAGTCTGTTTCGGTGGACACTGTACAAGATGTGTGTCATGGAATTCAGTGCCAACTTTACATTGAAACTATTTCAATGTCCGAAGATGTTCTTGATAATCTTGACACTGATGACATGACACAGATGTCAGTCAGCGAAATTCGTCAGTGTCAGGCGCAGTACAGAGATACTATTTTCAAGCATTGGATTCAGGCAGTAAGAAGCGGAATAAACCGGTCCCCCACGCTGGATCCAAGGATCATCTTTCATTTTCGCGCACTTTCGACAAGCTGAAGCTTGTACGCGGTGTTTTGTACCGAGAAGTAATCATACATGACAAGTCAAGTCTTCAGTTGATTCTTCATGCCCAGTGGATCAACAAAGTTATGGGAATGCTCCATAACGATGTTGGCCACACTGGCAGAAACAGAATCCTGTCTTTGATTAGAGATAGATTCTTCTGGCCTGGAATGGCGAGTGATGTAGAACACTGGGTTAAGAATTGTGGCCGCTGTGTCCGATTCAAGACCCAGGTTACCCATAGAGCTCCTTCGGTTAGCATCCAGACTACACAACCATTAGAATTGGTGTGTATGGATTGTTTACAGTTGGATGTTGCCAAAGGTGGAATCCAGTATGTTCTAGTCATTACGGACCATTTCACTAGATATGCACAGGCCATTCCTACAAAGAAAATGACGGCGAAAACCACCACGATGCTTTCATCAACCAATTTGTGCGCCACTACGGGCTGCCGAAGAGGATACACTCAGACCAAGGAGCCAACTTCGAGTCCAAGTTGATGAAGGAAGTGTGCTCGGTTACAAAGATTGCGAAGTCTAGGACGACCCCGTACCATCCCATGGGCAATGGTATGTGTGAACGGTTCAACCGGACTCTTATTGACATGCTTGGCACATTGGATGTCTCTAAGAAGTCTGATTGGGTCGCTCACATAGGACCACCTGTCCATGCGTACAACTCTACGAGACACGATACCACAGGACAGACTCCATTCCACTTGATGTTTTGGAGAGAACCTCGTCTTCCTGTGGATCTTGCGTTCTGCTTAGACCAGAATGAAGTAACCCAGCCACTGGAAAAGTATGCGTCAGATTTACGCGCACGATTCCAGCGGTCCTATGAGAAGGCCAAGGAAGTGATTGAGAAGTCGCAAGGAAATCAAAAGAAGTTCTACGACACAAGAATTTAACTTGCGATATCTCATAACATACCGACCGAGGATAATTAAATGTGTATACACCTGAAATTATAGCATAAGTAATAGTTAGTGCCATAATTGAGGTGTTCATGTGTTTGCACATGTAGGTTGTTTAAACACATGGACACCTCAATCAGGACAGTAACTGACTTACACATCGACTTACCGACTACATCTGGTTAGTATTCAGTGGAAATTGTGAACTTCAATATGTCATCAAAGGAACTGTTTCTATAATTATGACAGCCGATCAATAACAATAAACATCCATTTTGCTTTATTCGCGTCATGCTGCCATCGGGAGTGTTCGTGTCCCGCTGGCACAACTACCATAATTAGTTGTGTTTGACAGTCATTCATGTCTACGATATATGCCGCAAAGAGTGAAACTGATTGATAGCCTATACGAATTCAATGAAGTATATATCACAGTGGTTCCTCTCTAATCGGAGGTCCCCAAGTTGTCCAGCTTACAGTTTCCACTGTGACTAAGCAATATTTGTACATTTTTTTTTAGTCATTTTCAGTCATGAACAGACACGGCATGAACTAAATTACAGTCAAAATTAAATGAAACACAATGGCGTCACCTGGGTGTCCGGTTTAGAGACGTTCTACTGTATATATATAGCCCAACACGTTTACGCTCAACAGTTCCCTTTCAAAACAATGACGAATTGATAATCACCCAGTCGTACATGTATATAATTTGTTTGTAAGCGAAGGGCCTCGTAGCCTGCAGTGTAGTGTATATAAATGTACATGCACGTGAAGCATATGCATTAATGTACCTAGTATTGGTTAGTCAGTTATGCAAATCATTTACGAGGGGTGTTCAACAATTAAATTCCCGTAACATCTCGGATCACATAAACATGAATTGACATTAGTACGATTATTAGTATAAACACTATAAAGTATCACTAGTGCTTGTTCTGGGCCGAATTGACATATAGGGGTGGGTGGGGGAATACATTTTTGGAAAACCAAAAATGATAAATAGAAGAGAATGGAAGCCGAAACTGAATATTGTGTTCGTACACCGAACCATGGAGTTACGAATCGCAAATAATCGCGTATGGTTGTTAATCGTCGCACCCTGAGACTACGAAACATTTATCACACTGAAAAGGCGATCAAGCTAAGTTGTTAGAACTATGGCGTAAGACCCGTGATCGGGGTTGATAAACAATAATATAATTATTATACTGAAAATAAAACTAGCGCTGCGAAAGCTAGTATTGTGTGCAACTGATGACTAATTTAGTTTATGCTATTGTCTGAATACAGACTGTAACGTATTTATAAGCCAATCGCTATCCACACCACAGTTACGAAAGTATATCAATAGATGTATTACATGTATGTATACATGGTTGCTGAGTGATGTGACATATCACTTCACGAGAGAGCATCGATTTATAGCACTTTCCTACGATTTACTGAACACCCCTCGGGGTATATTTTGTGTACTAATGTAAACAGAAACATGGAGATTCGCCAGGTATGAATATGTGAAAACCAGCCTTAATGACAACGTCATGAAAGGCTGAAAATGAAGTCGCAAAGTTACGCATTAATTTACCAACGTCACGTCGGATTTTGACACTTGGAATACGGTCCCGTTCAGATTAGAGCGGGTCGGGTGTTTTCGACCGTCTAAGACGGAACCGTACGCGCTGTACAAACCCAGTTCCGATTTTGGGATTTATTTATAGATTAGACTGCATTACGCATTTTGATGAGTAACGCTAACTTTCATTTGAACATGACAAGCGATTTACGAAATATGTCGATACACTGGGGTAAATCTGCATTCATGTATTTATGACTTAAGTATGTGTCTACGTAGATCTACATATTGCATAATCATATTTATGAAAAGGTATTGGTTTACAGATGTCGTTCTATGGAAAAAGATTTAATTTGTATTGGCAATACTTTCTGCACTGCACAATACTTTCTGCACTGTTTGTCGCAAATTTAAAACTCACGGGGAAATGAACATGCGCAATATAAGATATCAACTTAGGTTTAAACGTGTTTACTGATGGGGGGGGGGGGTGGGGTGGCGGTTAGTGCTAGTCTGGTCAACCTAGCTAGATATGCCGGCTGCTCAGGGACTACACTGGTGTACAGATTACTGATAGTCTTATCAACCCAACTAGATATGCCTGCTGTAGGGACTACACCGGCGTACAGATTACTGGTGGTCTGATTAACCCAACTAGATATGCCGACTGCTCAGGGACTACACCGGTGTACAGATTACCGATAGTCTGGTCAACCTAGCTAGATATGCGGGTTGCTCAGGGACTACACTGTTGTACGTATTAGGGATTTGTGGTCATCCTAAGTTGATGAACATGCTGATCAGGCACTACACTGGTCTACACTTTGGTGATATTCTCAGAAGCCTGTGTATATATGCAAGTTGATCAGGGACTATACTGATCTACCGATTGTCGATATTCTGATCAGCGTGGATTGATAGTTACTGCGTTTATGACATTTTAATCCATTGTTTGCACCAAGGTGTGATACCCGGATGTATATTGTCAATTGGCGATTATACAGCAAGTACCTTACGATATAGCCCACCAGTATAGCCCAATATCACATTGCGCTTCCCGGCTGTCTGTCACCATTTCAGCATTCAATTGTTGTTGCAGACGCGCGAAAACGCGTCAGCTAATGAAAACCCGACTTTCCAAATTATCCGACCAATGATAACTACGCTTCCAGCGGGAAGCAATTTCTGTCAGCCAATCAAAACTAGACATTGAGAAAATGTTCGTCCAATAAAAACCATACATTGAACCTAAACCCTGGTTTAAGCTCAAACCATGGTTTAAGCTATCAGAAACCCTTGTTTGAGAGTCCAAAAGGTGGTTTCTGCTAGGGTTTAAGCTCCAAACCATGGTTTAAGGAATTATTGTGCATTTGGCTTGCCATAGTAGTGGATGTTGACACATCGCGGGATATGGCTATCCAATAAAATATCGGGACACGCGTGTAATCTCCGCTTTAATGGATAGCCAGATAACCTTCCAAGTGTATGGATGTTAATGTCTTAGATGTAGGAACAGATAACTGCAGTTCAGGCATTCTATCGGCATCAGCAGATTGATATATGTCTCCTCAATCGATAGTTTGTGGCTAACAATTGATGATATAATCGGTCTGAAAGCAACGCATGTTGGACATGTTATTGGCCAAATATGAAAAATGTTTCATTCATTCGTTCCTTTGTCGGTATTTAGACAGTATAAAAGGGGTCCGAACGTTCAGAACGGTGACTTTGTAGATAATTGACGATTTATGTCGTGTGTAATAATTGAGCATTAGTAGTTTGCATAAAACTATGTAAATTACCCAAAGCCAACGAAATCCACCAACATACGCATTTGACACGAACATACTGACCATCTGTCCAAACAACTGTGTGTCATACGAGTGTGCATGTAATAGTTTTGAAACCTGTTCTTGTCTCAGTATGCGTCCACTCCGCGCTATAAGTTAGGTACATGTACGATATCGGTATGCTGAAATCGATATGCTCATTTGTATAATTATTTGTATGCACATTATATCAGTACGCATACTGCACTTGAATGAATGCACGTACACGTAACGGCGATGTTTTGGAAGAAGATGGTCGTATGACATTTTGAGTATAACAATGATTCTGTACGGCACTGTTTATATACGGGATTAGCGTTTAGCTTGACATAGATTTATATGGGACCTAGCGTATCGTTTTCCATGTAGGATATGACCCGTAATTTCCGGAACACACCTAACATGAGTGGCACGTCATACGCACGCACGCACGGTGAGGCTAACCTCGGTAGCCATTGCTCTTTTAATTCAGTGTGTCCGCTTTGAGATACACCAGCACTGGAATAGCTCAAATATTGCGTCCATCGTCCTCCACTTGTCCACATGTCCTGTATGATAATATGTTTTCTCACGTTGTTTAGCGAACACTAAGTACACATACATCAGTACTATTGGCCACATCGGCCTTATAGACTGACTTATATAACAATAGAAGTACAGTAATTGAATAGCATACATTTGCACCTACTTACACTAAGTGTAGTTATGTAATGATACAAGTTTTCATATCATCACTCCAATTTAATATTGCTGCTGTACTATAGTGAATTGTTTGCATATCAACGTATCATGTATTCATGTATGCATCATGTGTTATGTTGTAAATAATGTGATGTGCACATGGCCTTGTGTTACGAGCCCATCAGTAGTATATAGGGAGTCAAAATGATACCACCTACTGTGATATCATTTACAACCATCTATAATACCCCCACCACCCCCGAAAAATCAAAAATTGGTTAACGAGGAAATTGTCCCCAACCACCCCCGAAAAATCCAAAATTGGTCGTGAAAAAAAACATAATGTTTTCCCGACAGCAAATTTATGAATTTTTGGAAAGAGGGAGTCAAAATTATATTGGACAGAAAAAACAACTACCAATATTATTAGAGAAAGTGGATAATACAATACAATTGGAATTGAAAGTTTTTAATGCCTGTGTCGAAGAAGTTTACGAAGCTTACGGGGGTTATAGTCCTATATATAAATTCTATAAAATGAGAACACTAGGCGATATCGAATACATGAAATATCAGCGTAATTTATTACGCTCCGATAAAAACGTTGCATTTACAATATTATACCGACAATTATGTGAACTATACAAGATGCAAATACAAACATTAAGACTGATAATGCGTATCGGATATAAAACTAAGGTGTATTATATAAAATTGTTAAAACCCAACGATTCGTTTACGAATATACATTTCTACGATATCGCTTATAAAGAAATTGAAAACATTATTATTGAACAGACAATGTTTCAATTACACGGGTTATGAACCATGCGTAAATTAATAGCCGAGGTAAACAGAGCCGAGTGTATCAATTTGCACAGGCGATTACAGTGTAATCCTCGACTGAATTTGTTATGCGATTACGGCGTAATTCTCAGTGAAAAACACATGTTGAATAGGTATGTAAATTTGTTTACTGCACCAATATAATTAATAATTTTGAAAAAATTAGAAAATTAATTATTTTTTAAAAATTATTTTATATTGGTGCTGTAACATTTCCTCCGACTTTATTTCCAAGTTTTACCCTAAATTTATCCCAATCAGTACACTCAATTTTGGGCATGGTGGCGTGCGCCTTGATTCTTATATCATTTTTAAATTCTTCATATCTCCCCATTTCTTCCACCACGGATTCAAACTCTAAATTTGATATTTTCTTATCGGCCAACTCTTTGGACACCATAATGTCGATGCTATTTTTCTTAGACCTAGCGAGAACGGATATTCTATCATGTTTTCTACTTTTTTTCTCGAGTTTTCCACCCGCCGCCCTAATTACCATACAAAGTATTCCAGATAAAACGGTAATTCCACTCAAAACCCCTGCAAGTGGAACCGTTACAATTGTAGATAGCGTTGCAGCAGTCCCCGCACCACTCATTACAGATAAACTGCCAGAACCGTACTAGATGCTTCAACTATGTTCGCCGCGCGCTTATATTTGTTAGCGTGTCTTTTTCTATTTGCACATTCTCTATCTAAAATATCCTGCATAGCGACGATATTATTCAACCAACCTAAAATCTGAACTTCTTTCGTTAATTGGATACAGTGTTGATGGAGTGGTATTGAGAGTTTGATACAGTGTTGATGGATCGGTATTGAGAATTGGATACGGTGATTCGTTCATGATTTTCAATATATTAGTATTTTACAAATTAAGTTCAATTAACAATGAGACAATAGTGGAAGAACTCTCTGGGTCAGCGATTTTCGTAACAAAGTTAATAACACTACCTTCGGAAAGTCTAATTAGATCATCACAGGCGAACAAAACCACCGACGAAATATCTCCAGCGAGTTTATTGACTCCAAACCCCCGTTCTTCCCCATCTACTACGAGATTTATCGTGACCGCGCCCACAGGTTTACCATTAGCATTAACCGAGCAGACCGCCATTCGGAGAAGTGTACCTGGAGCTGTCATGGTGTATCCCCCACATTTATTACTCGCTTTGGCACCGAACGAATATTCAGGGAGCCCCTCAACCAATGAGCCCCGCTTCTCAGCCCAAACTGTTATCACACGTTTTTGCGTTTTCATTGTTTTTAACAATCCGGCAAGCCCCCCGATAGAGGTATGGGCCTCAGCACGAATCTTTTCAGAGGTATCCTCAAGCGCTTTGTTCGCTGCTGTACGAACTCGATTTACTTTATCAGAAACTTCGGTTATTTTACTGTCTAGTTCGGTAAGTGCCGCTTCTCTGCTGAGAGAGTCCTCTACGCGCAACGCATCATAAGCCTCCGTAATGGTCGCCTGGTGGCCTTCTAGGGCTTTTTCAACACCCGACCGGGCATCTTTTTGAAATTCGGTTATTTTTCCGTCTTGTTCGGCAACCGTCGCTTCTCTGATGAGAGAGTCCTCTGAGCGCAACACCTCATAAGCCTTCGCAAGGGCCGCCTGGTGGTCTTCTCGGACTTTATCAATACCCGTTCGGACCCCCTCAACCCCCAACCGGGCCTCCTTTCGAAATTCGGTTATTTTTTCGTATAGGTTAGTAAGTGCCGCTTCTCTGTTGAGAGAGTTCTATGAGCGTAACGCCCCATAAGCCTCCGCAATGGCCTCCTTGTGGTCTTCTCGGACCCCCTCAACCCCCGACCTGGTCTCTTTCAGAAATTCGGCTATTTTCCCGTCTAGTTCAGTAAGTGTCGCTTCTTTGCTGAGAGAGTCCTCTAAGCGCAACGCATCATAAGCCTCCACAATGGCCTCCGCAAGGTTCACCTGGTGGTCTTCTCGGACTTTATCAATACCCGACCGGGTCTGTTTTTGAAATTTGGTTATTTGTTTGTCTAGTTCAGTAAGTGCCGCTTCTCTGATGAGAGAGTCCTCTGAGCGCAACACCTCATAAGCCTTCGCAAGGGCCGCCTGGTGGTCTTATCGGGCTTTCTCAATACCCGACCTGGCCTCTTTTCGAAATTTGGTTATTTGTTTTCCTAGTTCGGTAAGTGCCGCTTCTCTCTGAAGAGAGTCCTCTGAGCGCAGCGCATCATAAGCCTCCGTAAGGTCCGCCTGGCGGTCTTCTCGGACTCCCTCAACACCCAACCGGGTCTCTTTTCGAAAATCGATTATTTTCCCGTCTAATTCAGTAAGTGCCGCTTCTCTGGTGAGAGAGTCCTCTAACCGCAACACATCATAAGCCTCCGTAAGGTCCGCCTGGTGGTCTTCTCGGACTTTATCAATACCCGTTCGGACTCCATCAAAATCCAACCGGGTCTCTTTTCGAAATTCTGTTATTTTTTCTCCTAGTTCGGTAAGTGCCGCTTCTCTGATGAGAGAGTCCTCTGAGCGCAACATTCCATATGCCTCCGTAAGGTCCGCCTGGTGGTCTTCTCGGGCTTTCTCAATCCCCAACCGGGCCTCTTTTCGAAATTTGGTTATTTTTTCACCTAGTTCGTTTAGTTCCGTATGCGTTTCTTCACGACTTTGTGTATTCACAGCCAGGGCATATTCTCTAAGTTGTGATAGTAGACTCCTGTGAATATCGTCCGTGGCCGCCGATATAGTTCTATTGATCAAGGCTTTTGTTTTTTGGGTAGTTAAAAAGTCGCTCTCTGTCGGGATGAATCCCCCTTCTGTCGGTTCCAAATTCTTTGAATTTATATTTGTCACCCAATCGGAAGAACTACCTGGTCCGTATATACTCATAATGTTGATAATATATATTACGAACATGCGTTTAATTCTAATTTTCTTAAAATTAATTAATTGGAAATTTCGAGAACGACCGAAATCGGGAAATCGTTTTTCAACTTTCTCGCTTGATCATCGAGAATAGAGGCCGTAAATTCGTGGATATGTCCCGATTTCAAAACTTTCATCTCAGGGTGTGGGAAGTCGAAGGTCACAGTCTCGCCATAGAAACAGTCGCTGGCGGGCACGGTTTTCAGTAATGTGCTGGGAGTGCCGTCTACCGTGTTGTACGATGTGTTCACCCGATCCAGGTGCACCTCGAGAGTTTTCGTGAAGGCGAAGTTTACTGGGGTATGGCCGCGGTGCTCACCCATGGGGAAGACAAATTTCAACGGTAACTCTCGCCCTTCATCCTCGTTGTAAGGGGGTGCAAATTTAAATCCTAACATTGAGGCCAACCCCGGAGTGATCTTTAATTTTTTATCAACGGACAATGTCGCAAGCCCCGTGGCTTTTGAGACTGCGAGAGTGCCACTATCAGGCATATTCGTCGCGATTAAAGCTTGGACATCTCCGGAACCCCAAAGGCCAGGAAGTAATATGACAGCTGATTTCCGAAGGCGTCTCCTTGTTTCTGCAGGACTATCGGAGTCCTCTAGATCTATATAATCTTCAGAAACAATACCCTCTAACCGTTCTATTCCGGAGATATCCTTGCGTATTTCAACGTTTTTCCACCCGACCGTGAAGGTGATTGATCTGAGGCCTACCCGGCGTTTTCCGCAGCAGTTGTCGATTGATTTTTGAAGTTCACAACTCCCTTTTTGAACATTAGTGATAGTAGCAAACATAATAATATCTTTCAATGGATACCAAAGCATTTAGCTTTAACTCTAATGCAAAGTACGCGGTCGGAGGTAAATACACGCAAAAAGACGTTGTTAACCGCCTTGTACACCCAACCGTAACGGTTAGACCGGACAGCGGCTTTGCCACCAACTTCCCCGACATCTTTGAACAATATAGGCTGCCCAAGATTACTACGATGGAGGCGGTAAACGGGTGGGAAGCAACACCGATGCAGTTTTGGCAGAACCAAATAAATTTCGCTGTATGGTGCGCAACAGCCGGGTGTGGAGTTTCACATAAAGATCATCTGACATCCAAGAATGTCATACTCCGAAGTGTCTACAACTTTCACGTGTATTATACTATTAGGAGGATTCTCAAAGAACTAGGCATTTCACTAACTCAAGACGACGCCTGGGATTCCATTTCCAACGCATACGACCGTATGGCGTTTGAAAGACTGTGTAACGAATTTAACGTTTCAAAAGACGCGGACTGGAGACAGAAAGCATTTCCTACCAGCACCGGCCTCGGGACGTTCTCATTCGGGGCCAGTCCGGGAATTGGACGCAGACTTGATTTTAGACACGATCACTCCGGCGACCAACATCGTCAGTCGGAACGCCGGGAATTTTGACCACGCGACTATGACTTTCGGGCCGGAAGTGTCTGGAGGTCGGCACTGTGGCGTGTTTTCTTGTAAAATGTTACCTCCGAAACGGGCTCACGTCGATTACATACAGCAGGCTGCTGAGGTTCAGGACGCGTGGGGTACATTTATGTTAGATACGGGTCTAGGGTTCACGGAGGCCGGGGTTACTCGCGTCAACGACTCCATTCGCATGTACGTCTGGGCCATCCTCGGCACACAGAAGCAAACTCGCAGTTCTATACTGGGCACGGGAACAGCGTTTGATGCACAAAAACAATTCTTGGCACTTGTAGAGGACGCCATCTCAGCTAGGGTGGACCTGGAGAAGGCGATCCAGAATTATCAAGACGTTTTGCAGAATGCCAGCACCCCAGTAGACTATGTATTTGGAATAGGTCTTTATATGGCGCCGAGCAATATGATACTACGAGACGACCCGGTTGACGGTTAAAATAATCAGATCGTAATCGCCACCGCCAATCAAAAAATCGGCCACAACGGTAACGTGAACACGGATATGATCGGGTTCAACAGTGTTGAAGTTGTAAATTCAAATAAATTTGAAAAAGATTTCATAAAACCCCCAATTCATCCAATCATGACTGGATTGGATACACCCACCACAATTCGTAAATTGGATGCACAATCGAGTCCCCCTAATCCAATCATCAACACCAATCGCAGATTGGGTGAAATTGGAAGCAAAACACACGAGGAGGAGAAATTAGGGCTCGTCGTCGCCCTCGTGTTGATAGGACTACTCGCGCTTTGGTTTTAGGAACTCTCTGGCGGAGAATAGTAGGAGACCGGCGATTGCCACGATTAAAGCCCAAGTATTATTGGTGAGCCATCCGACCGTTTTTGATAATATAGATAACAAGTAAGAAACGATACTTCCGATTAGTACAGGTAGTGCGGCAGCCGCCTTTCCAGCTAATTTAGCTAGAAGATTGGCGAGGGCTTTTAGTTGTTTTTTTATCCACTCCTTGGCTCCACCGGATGGCGCGGGTGCTGGTGGTGACGCGGGTGGTGGCGCCACCGGCTTCCTCCAGTCACCGGCTTCCTCCAGTTAGTGAATCTATCGTCACCGGCTTCCTCCAGTTTTCTTTCTTCTAGCGCGATATGTTCATCCAGCGCCGTGAGTTTTGAGAGGTTAAGGACCAGTTCGCCCCGGACCGTTTGTAGAGCCTTATAGAGTCCACGGAGTTCTCGAAGAGGTAACGGTGGGTCATCTTTGAGTATTTCGTTTTCGCTGAACGTGGTCTCCATCGTGTTAATAAAGTCGGTGGCTATTTAGGGACCTCGCTGAGCTCGACCGTTTCTATCGCGGTGGCCGTCTTCGCCATAGTTTCGTCGGTAGACTGTAGGACCTCTACAGCGCGGGCCGGCATAATTGTTTTACCACGCACCCAATCTGGAAATCCTAGTTCGTTCTTTATGATTTCGCCACCGCCCCGGTTTCCGGCAATGGTGTTTAGCGATAGGGGTTTACCGGTACCCGTGTGGATGATCGGGATATTTGATGATTTTAGTCGCATCCTACCACGCATATCCAATTCGAACTTGGAGTAGTCGCGACCAACAGACGGGACCAGACCGATTCCTGCCAAATTGTTGTAGTAGTCGTTTACAGCTCCCTCAAGTAATTCCTGACTTTGACCAACGCTGCTGGTAGCGCCACCTATTTCATCCAATTCACTAATTGGAGGGGGTGTTTTGTCGAAGGTTGTGATGGAATCCTCGAAGTTATCATCATCATAATCATCGACGTAATCGTCTCTGCCGATTTAATCCATGTTAATATCGTAATCAGCCATCTAATTTTCTTAAAATTAATTATGTATTAAAGACAAAACCATACGGGTTTAATAGTTTCACTAAAATTAATTATGTCTTCGAGTCAATACGGTCGCAAACTCAATCCATACCGCAGACTGCGTGAGCCCCTCGGGGCAAAAGGCGTGAGACAGAGTGTCGTTATTACGAACAACCCATCGACGATCGACCAGAACCAGCAGCTCTTAGTCCGCTTCCCCAACCTCGGAACTCACGACGTCATTGTGCCGGGTACTGCTCGCCTCGCTTTCACTATTTCGCTAACATCGACGGACGCGGACCGAACCGTCGTTCAGAACCTGGGTCGCGCCATAGTCAGGAAGACTATGATAAAGATTTCTGGTAATGAGGTGATGTAGATCGACGACAGCGACGTCTACCATTGCTATCAGGACCTGTGGAAGACGGCACAAGAGCGCGAAATCGCTGTCTATCAGGGTATTGACACCAGCAAAAATAAGAACGTAACCAAACTTAGAATCGGGGCTGGTAACAAGGCAGATAACAACGCGAGTGACAACGCGGTCGCGGGCGCTTACGGCAACCGCTTCTACATCCCGTTCGACTTTGAGTTGCTGGAGAGCCACATGCCCTACTATCAGAGTGCTTTGGCTGACCGCCTAGAATACGAACTAACGTTCAACGACTACGGCCAAGTTCTCATAGCCACCGACATGGCATCGACGTATACGATCGACAATGTTTCGCTGGAGTACGACATGGTCACTATGCCCGAACTCGCGCGATTGATCAGAACCCAGTACGCCGGGCGCGTTGCCATACTTTACGACCGAGTTCTTCGCCACCGCAAGATGACGAGAAACAAAAGCGACACATTGTGGAATATTAATGTCAACGTACCCGCCCGCTCGATGAAAGGTATACTGATGCTGTTTGAGGATGCTCGGTTCGCGTTCGGTGCTAGAAAAACCGACAAATTCTATAACCCCAAAATCACGAAGGTAGAGGTGACGATCGAGGGAGTCCCCAATCAACTCTACAGCGCGGGTCTTCGCGCGCACCAGCAGTGGGATGAAGTAAGAAAGCAGTTTGCTGCCGGCTCTAAGCGCTCTCCGGAGGTTGCAGCTGTTGCCAAAGACCTGCATCTCTCGGCCGTCTCCCTCGCGGAGTTCCTGAATACCAAAATATGCGTTATGGCTAGACATGCAAGCCAGCGACGATGACCAAATACACGGTAGCGGACGCCAAGTTGAGAACGCTAGTGAGGGTGTGACGATCCAGATAACCAAAGAGGCGGACGGAGCCGGGCCATTGAATGTGTACTTATATATAATTACAGACGCACAACTGAACATCGAAGATGGCCGATACGTATCAGCGATCTACTGATTTAATAAAAAAATCATCTAGCAATCAATACCAATTCACGATTGGAGATGCCCACTCTGCCATAATATGTGGGCAGACAGGATGTGGAAAAACGGTTTTCATCCTCGACTTACTCGAGGGGTCCTACCGCGATGCCTTTCGTCACATTGTGATCCTATGTCCCACTGTGCGGCACAACGATACTTATCAGCGGTGCCCGTGGATATGGACCGACCCTGAGGTATACGTTATTGACCCCGGTGATAGGCTTCATGATTGGTTGCGTGGTTTATACCAAAGATTCCAGGGTGAGCCCACCCTATATGTGATTGACGATTGCTCGGCCAAGGCGGCGATGACTAAAAAGAAGGACATGCTCTCCGAGCTCGCATTTTCTGGCCGCCATGCGAGGCAAAGCTTATGGATCTCCACTCAAAAATACAACGCCGTCCTCAAGGATCTGCGCGAGCAAACGAAATGGGTCGCCCTCTTTCACTGCAAGGACCGAGACTCATTCGATGACTGTCTTCGAGAGAATGACGTTATCCCAACGCGCGAGGAGCGCCTGGAGGTTCGACAGATGCTTTCCGAAACTAAGCACGCCAAGCTTCTGCTAAAGACTGTTCAACCAACTGCTTATAAAGTTATCAATTAATAATTTTAAAAATTAGTAACTGCTGAGTAAATGCTTAACAATTAATTTTTTCAATTAGCAATTGCTGAACAATGTTGAACAAATGCTGAACAATGGTTAACAATGTTAACAATTTGGTGCTCCGCTGCGAGCATAACGGTGATCATAAGTATCGGGTGGTGCGCTTGGCAATATTTTAAAGTGATGAGACTTGTTAGAATAATTAAATTAATAATTTTGAAAAAATGAACTGCGACGAACTTCTCGATCAGCTAATGGAAGAAACCTCAACTCCGACTGCCGATATCCTGACAGATAATGATCCGACAGAGCAATCGGGGTTGACAATCGCGATTGGGGCCGATACGAATGAAAATGCGGCGCGACGCGAGCGGCTAGCTGAGCTGGTTGCTGGGGGACAATCGGAGCATTATCTGGGTAGGCGTCTCTCAGTTTGTCAGGTGGATAAGATGTCAGATGCGGAGATTGATAAAATGTATGCGCGATACGAATCCAAATTGGGGGCAGAGATGACAAAAACTCTTGGATCGGCGGCTATTCATTTGTACGCAACCGCCGTTAGTATACTTCTCCCTATACCAAACACCGAGGGGTTGATTCACGATCTAGAGACTGACCCTTTTATAGGTCACACTCTTAGAACAGCCTGCTGCTCAATTTATCACAAGTTTGGAATGTACTTAGCTCCACTGACAACCGCATTGACCACGGGTAAACACTGTCAATTTGGACATATATGCCCACGAACTATAAGCTCTAATATTATAAATGATGACACAAGACACACCCGCGAGAGTGACGGAACAGCCCTCAACACTGTTGAACCCGATTGCACCTCCAGCTCCAACTCCAATTTCGATTGCAGCACCTACAACCCAATACCAACCACCGTTGGAGTTGAACCCGATTACACGACATAAAAACCCAAACAGACAGGCAGCTGGTCGGGCGGCGGCTGCCACCCGAAAAGTTAAACGAGATAAAATATTCGCCGAGCTTCGGGAGGCCAAACTCCAATCGAGATTGGGGACAGCAAAACATCTGCAATCGGTTCCGAGTGCAACAACACCCCCGGAACCGATTGCTCCAACTGATTGGAGCCCGTGGTTTGTTGGTGGTGGTCTGACAGTTGTGGGTGTGCTTTACCATCTCTACAACAGAACAGAAATCCCCGATTGCACTCCAACGGCGGTTCCTAAAAAAGTTACGAAACGATTGGATACACCCCATTTAAACATTGATCGCGATCCCTTTTATATGCAATAATTATAACAATGGCTGAACAAGATGGTAAAATGATAGTGAATGCGCTTTATCACGCCGTGGTGATATCGGGTTTCAGTATCGGGTATGCTCGACTATCAAAGATGGCTCTAGGAAGGTCCACTCCCAAATTGGACTTTACTGTGAGAGACGCAGGGCTCGCGACCTTAGATGTAGCGGCCTGAGTTTGGACCCGAGATTATCTAATTAAAGTTGGAATTCTACCTGCTAATATATGGAAATAAATGGCTTCGATCGGAATAATGATAGGTGGCGCACTTGTAAACGCATTGGCGTTCAGCGGTAGCAACTTTATATTCTCGAAAATAGGAAAATCGGACGTGGATGAGGAGCGCAAGCGTCACGATTTAGCTGTAGAACAACTCAATAGCGCAAAGGAAGCGTGGTCGAAAAAACGAACCGCCCATCTGGACTGGGTCAACGAAGAGCTTCGCCGCGAGAATCACGCCGCGCAAACTTTCCAGAACGTTGAAGAAGCCAACCGCGAGTACGCGCTGGCATATCCGCAGAAAAGTCTCGATCCAATGGATCCCGAGCCTCAACTTTCAGATTTTACGATTGGAATTGGACTTCCAACAAAGGTTTATTATTAACGACGCAGTTACCGGACGAACTGGCGAGGGAATGTTGGAGATTGTCCGATATATTAGAATACTTCGCATACGATGAACACGCGGAAACTTGATACCAAACTAAAGCGCAAGCTAGCGAATACATACTATAGCCCACGTGGCTACTGGAAGGGACTCGCGGCCATCAAGAACCTCGCGGCGGCGACCAAGGTTTCAGAAAACGCTGTCAAGGAATGGCTCAAGAAGCAGGCCATCTGGCAGATCTATTTACCCGCGCCTCACAATATTCCGCGCCCGAAATTCGACGTACCGGTGCCGAACCAAGTTCATGCTATCGACATATGTTGGTAAATTTAAATATATCGGTTGTAGGCGATCCTAAGACCAAAATAGTGATGATGTTTTGCAATGGTATTTATTAGTCACTGCGAGTTTGCTCATGATTATCTATTACTGCATCATGTGATATCGACAATATTGTGTCCAGGTGGTAGGCTATATACACAATCAGAATGCTGTCAATACCATCATTATCTAGATGGCGTGAAATGGAAATATAAACACTGATATCCTCAGTTTGTATAAACAAAACAAGTGTTTAGTTTGTACAACAACTTTTACAATATGAAACCCAAATGGTGGCCATTTTGTATTTTCTATTGTGCATGGTTGATGTAGGACGGGGTGGTGTTGAAGCAGCTTGGCACCGTTCATGTAAGCGGAGCTGCATATTCATAATCTAATGAGAATGGGTTCGGATGGTTTGACAGCAAAACAAACTGTGCTTTCCTGGCTTATGAACGTATAAACTACATTTATCCCATGTCGTCTAATCCGAGTTACAGTTGTATTGCATAAATTTAACCCTTTCACCTCTACATATATGGCATAGATGTGCACATACTATGTTTTGGACTAGTTCATTAATCAAATTTATGAGGTCTATTTCTAAACTCCATATTACATGTTTTCATTCACCTTCTACGGGCGTATATTGTGACCTTCGGCACTATTGTTTAAACAGCATGAAACCCCCTGACACATACTGTTGATCCTGATGTAACGGTCAGTGTGGTAGATGGGGTTCACTGTAAATAGATACTGAACGGTATCCCACGTGTTTTGGAAAATCGCAATTTTGCTGGAAATTATAATATTCTCTAATGTCCTACCTATGTATATATTGCTGACACTATTGTTTCCTTGTCCTCAAAGATTAGCTCGATTATTCGAAGAATACGGAGAGATATGTCGTCACCCCGGCGTCCGCGTTGGTGGCGACGTTGGCGTCCGGGTTTTCGGTCTTCAGGTTTGTATCTTCAATAATATTAGGCCTTCAGCCACCATACTTGCACATAATCACGACCAATTGGTATGAATCACAACCCACTGCCAAACCCATAGCATTCAAGTGACATTTTCTACGTTTGTCCATTTACTTACTGGTCATTATCAATAGTTTTATGCCTATAACCACCATACGTGCACATACTCATGATCCAGGGGAATGCACAACCCACCACCCAACTGGTGACCTTTAAGGGGCCTCGGCCGATTTGTTTTTGGGAAAATTATGGTGTCATTACTAACAGGATACCAATAGTCCAGCTATGCTGTTATCAAACAGGTCTCGTTCAACACATACATATTAGAATTTTAAACTATTCAGGAGTTTTCTCTTCTGTGTTGCTCGCACTAGAACGCTGTTCTTTGTGCCTAGATTTAAAATATGTATAACCGTTATCCACTTATTTTCTCCAACGTAATATATATGGTGAATGGCACAGCAAGCATCTTCTTATAGATGGCTATCTTAGACCAGGAAGTATATATGTGTAATCATACATACTTATGTAAGATCGATAATATACTTTGGTGGTAATTTACCCACGAGTGTGCGTACGTGTATGCATTTTAATGAATAACAATTTACATTAATTTAGATAGATATACAGTATGAAGAGGATTGGAACGAAATACCTTATACAGTTCATCGGATATGGCGTTAAGTCGGTGTGCGTGGCTTCTGGTAAGTTTTATGCTGATAAAAATGGACTCGAGTGTTGAGGAAGCACACATATAGTATGAAAACAAATTCTGAAAATCTTTTCCAAAAATAATAAATATTGTTAAGGTTATAATTAGATTAATATTCGAATCATCTATTAACTATAATGCAACATAGGAGACGCATGAGAGTTTAATTTATTTATTAAAAATTAATTTCAGGTTGTGTGCGTCATGTCGGTCAGTACAAAAACCTTAATTTGTGCAATTCTCTACACTAACATATCTGTATTATATAATGTAGGACACCGGCCTGTATTCTATAATGTAGGACACCGGCCTGTATTATATAATGTAGGCCACAGGCCAATAAATGGAGGGTCTCAGCCAAGTTTATTTCATACGATATTTATTACACGAGTCACGCAGAATTTATAGAGGCGAGGTGCATACAATTGCTGACAAGTTTCATAAATATCATATCAAATGGAAACGAGTTTGGGATTATGTTTATATCTTCACCATCTAAAGAGCAGAAGCTTGGAGATCTCCAATAGTGCAACATCTCCACAGAGAAATATAGCAATAGCATTATTATAAATACATGTATGCCATATAATAGGTTCCTGTTATGTATAAACACTTCACATTACGGGAGCATATTGTACCACTTGCTGTACGTTTGCTGAGTCACTGATGCTTCTAATGACGTCTAAGACACGATGACGTCAACATCAAAACATAATTCTTTGTCGCTCCATTACGGACGTCACTTGGAACCTCTCCAGTTTTATTCTGTTTTTATTAATTTGACATAACGCTAGAGTGTACTACGAATACGTAATTATGGTGATGCTGCCAGCCACTCACATTCGCTCCACGTGTTATTACACGTGTGCCATATCACATATATGAAATGGGTTAAAACATTGTATGAATGTAGCATAGCCATATATTAATTCAGTGACGTACTCAGCGAGCATGGAGGCGATTCAGCTGAGGTAGACAAGAGAGCTGAAGGTCACAACATGCATGCGTCGCGGCATGGCCAGTAAACATTTATTTTTCGTTAGTGAATATGTGCCAGACATGACGGCATAAATGATGACGTCGTTATGACGTCATATACTGTATCGACGCCATGAACGCCCCATTAATGTGAATAGCGTTAATGAATGCTAGTGCCAAATTGTATACATTTTCTCTGTAATGAGATAATCAAGAAACACAAATGAGGTGTCGTTTCCCAATAATTGTAACATGCCAAAACTATAGTATGGTTATTTGTTTAGTTCGGACATTTAAATCCAAAATGGCCACCGTCCAACATTTGAACTAAACGCTGAACTAAAAGTAAAACTTGTGTGTATATGCTCATTAATTTAGAGTTCCATACATGGTGGACGGGTTGTGTGTTGGTTTGAAAGTCACTAACCCTTTAAATCCGCCCGCCATATTGGACAATATAAAACTCTTTAGGTACACATGGTGTGACATTTTCGCTAATTGCAGCAGTCTACCGTTACTGGAAAGGCTGTATGTTAGGTTAGATGTTATCGGGTTTTTTGAAATTCAAGATGGCCACCATCGTCCGTCTTGCAACGACAAAATACAACATTTCCAAGATGGCATATATGCCAAAAGTACTTGTACCAACTCATGAGTATTTCACTCATTTTAGCACCCCACATCTGCTGTAAAAGCAGTTCGATCATTTGGAGGTTAGCAATGCTATGAAATCCAAGTTGTTTTGTAAAACTTAAATGTATTATATATGGAGGAATACAAGTGACAATTACAAAAACAAATCTGTTCTTACAAATATGTTATAACCTTGCGAACGTGTTATTGCTTCGCTGTATATTATACTTAGTTTTAAATCCAAGATTGTCTCTGTATGACATATTGGCAGTAAACATAAACTGCAATATAGCATAGGCCAATTAAGACAGACAATCCAATTCTGTGTCTGTTCTTAATGATAGAAGATGGGAGAAACCACAAGAATGAATTAGTATTGTTTAATTTTAGAGGAAACTATATTGATTGTAATTTCCAATACACTCCGAAGGGAATCCCATATTAATAAAAAGAGTGACTTTAAAATAATGTATATTGATTGTGAATCTGGCCTTCCATGAATAATACAATCTAAGATGGCAACTATCAGCTGTCTTCAAAATCAGACAGTGCTCTACTATTAGGAATAGTTAACGCAGAAGTACAATTTAATTTTATCTACTCGGAAAATAATTATTCCATCTTTAAAGGCATACAAACTTCTACTAGTGTTATGTTATTATGAATTCTAAGGTTACTACATGAGTCTGAGTAAGTTAATGAAAGAGGAAGATGTGCTGCATGTTAGTCTAACTTATACTGATAAGTATCAGTCAATCGTCCGTCAACCCATCACTGACTAACCCGTATGCTGGGTGTTACTTGCTAGATGGTAGATATTGCTCGCAGGTCGTCCATCATATTTCTGTAAAATGTATGAGATGAATCTCTAAGAGGCGTAACCTGTGGCCACGTCTTGTGATATATGTAGTTTAGTAGAATAGAGGGAGTAAAAATGATGCCACCTACGGTGGTATAATTTCCAACCTTCTATACTACCCCCACCATCCCCGAAAAATCCAAAAAATATTTAACGAGAAAATTGTATCCGACAGCAAATTTATGAATTTTGGAGAAAATAATTTTGAAAAGATTGAGTCAAAATGATACCACCTCCAACCAAAAGTTGATGGTGGTATTGAACGATGAAAAGTGGTATTATAGTCTAATTATATTCGTGTCATAAATACATAAGTTAAATGTGACACCAATTGAACAGAAAAACACTACCAATTATAATAACAAAATTATATTGGAATTACAACAAAATGGTTAATAAAATACAATGTGAATTGAAAGCTTATAATGCCTGTGTTGAAGAACTTTACGAAGATTACGGGGGTTATAGTCCTATATATAAATTAATAAATTGAAAACACTAGGCGATATCGAATACATGAAATATGAGCGTAATTTATTACGCTCCGATAAAAACGTTGCATTTACAATATTATACCGGCAATTATGCGAACTATGCAAGGGGCAAATACAAACATTAAGACGGATAACGCGTATCGGATATAAAACTAAGGTGTATTATATACAATTGTTAAAACCCAACGATTCGCTTACGAATATACATGTCTACGATATCGCTTTTAAAGATATTGAAAAATTATTATTGAACAGAAATAACACTACTAATTAATTTATGTTGTAATCACAACACCAAGCAGACGACAATGTTACAATTACACGGGTTATGAACATGTGTGTATCTATAGCCGAGGTAAACAGATGGTACACATTTATATCCGAGTGCATTTCTCCTTATCGATGGTATGTAAACTGGCTATCGATTTATACAGGTGGTGTGTACACAGTTTATAAACACTTAGTGAGGGTTATATAGTGCACGAATTTCCGGGATGGTTCGTTATTATATTAATTAATAATTTAAAGCTGAACACCCCCTTTTATATAGAAAACATATTAATTAATTAATATAATAATTTATTAATTAATAATAAACAATTAAAAATAAAATGTATTTCCACAAACAAAGTTAGGTTTATATACGAGAAATAAAAACATATATACATTGTTGGGACGCCAGCAGTAGTTTCAACACTGAGACAGGTTGCGCCACATGTAATTCACTCTGGCCGCTCTACACATTATAGCGGGTGGAGGTAACGAGGAGGAGGGGTCCGCGGTATCGGTCCAATGATGGGGTGGAGGAGATGTGAGTGTATCACACCTCGCTAAGCCTAAACAAAGAGAAGAGAAGAGATTTAAAACGAAGTCTGAGTGGGGTGGGCCCAGAAGGGTTTTGCTGGCGCGGGTTCGAGTCTCGGTGGGACCTAAAACTTTTTTCTTTTTTTTAAATTGTTTAAATTGTTTATTATTATTAATAAATTGTTTACTGCACCAATATAATTAATTTTATAATTTTAAGAAAATTATAAAATTATTTTTTAAAAATTATTTTATGAAAAATCACAATTTCGGGATGGTGGTGCTATAGCATTTCCTCCGACTTTATTTCCAAGTTTTACCCTAAATTTATCCCAATCAGTACACTCAATCTTGGGCATGGTGGCGCGCGCTTTGATTCTAATATCATTTTGTAATTCTTCATATCTCCCCATTTCTTCACCACAGATTCAAATTCTAAATTTGATATTTAATTATCGGTCAACGCTTTGGACACTATAACGTCGATGCTATTTTTCTTAGACCTGGCGAGAACGGATATTCTATCATGTTTTCTACTTTTTTATCGAGGTTTCCACCCGCCGCCCTAATTACCATACAAAGTATTCCTGATAAAACGGTAATTCCATTCAAAACCCCAGCAAGAAGAAACCGTTACAATTGTAGATAGTTTTGCAGCAGACCCCGCTCCACTCATTACAGATAAACTTGCCAGAACCGTACTAGATGCTTCAGCAATGTTCGCCGCGCGCTTATATTTTTTGGCGTTTCTTTTTCTAATTGTACATTCTCTAACTAAAATATCCTGCATAGCGAAGATATTATCCAAACTAAAATCTAAACTTCTTTCGTGAATTGGATAATGTGTTGATGGATTGGCATTGACAATTGGAAGCGGTGATTCGTTTATTATTAAATTTTACAAATCAAGTTCAATTAACAATGTAACAATAGTGGAAGAACTCGCTGGGTCAGCGATTTTCGTAACAAAGTTAATAACATTACCTTCTGAAAGTCTAATTTGATCGTCACTGGCGAACAAAACCACCGCTGAACTATCTCCAGCGAGTTTATTGACTCCCAATTGCCCGTTCTTCCCCATCCACTACAAGATTTACGATGACCGCGCCCACAAGTTTACCATTAGCATTAACCGAGCAGACCGCCATTCGGAGAAGTGTACCTGGAGCTGTCATGGCGTACCCCCCATATGTATTGGTCGCGTTGGCACCGAACGAATATTCATAGAGCCCCTCATTCAAGGGGCCCCGCTTCTCAGCCCATACTGTGATGACACGTTTTTGCGTTTTCAATGTTTTCACCAATCCGGCAAGACCCCCGATAGAGGTATGGGCCTCAGCACGAATCTTTTCAGAGGTCTCCTCAAGTGCTTTGTTCGCGGCTCTACGAACACGTTTCAGTTTATCGGAAGCTTCGGTTATTTTTCCATTTAGTTCAGTAAATGCTACAGAGTCCTCTGAGCGCAACACCCCATACGTCTTCGTAAGGGCCGTCTGGTGGTCTTCTCTGGCTTTCTCAAAACCCGTTCGGACTCCCTCAATACCCAACCGGGACTCTTCCCGAAATTCTGTTATTTTTTCACCTAGTTCAGTAAGTGCTGCAGAGTCCTCTGAGCGCAACACCCTAGAAGCCTCCATGAGGGCCGCCTGGTGATCTTCTCGGGCTTTTTCAACCCCCAACCGGGCCTCTTTTCGAAATTCTGTTATTTTTGCGTCTAGTTTAGTAAGTGCTGCAGAGTCCGCTGAGCGCTACACCTTATAAGCCTCCGTAAGGGCCGCCTGGTCTTTTTCAATACCCATTTCGGACTCCCTCAATCCCCAACCGGGCCTCTTTTTGAAATCCTGTTATTTTTTTGCCTAGTTCAGTAAGTGATACTTCTCTGTTGAGAGAGTACTCTGTGCGCAACACCCTATAAGCCTCCGTAAGGGCCGTCTGGTGGTTTTCTCGGGCTTTCTCAATACCCGTTCGGACTCCCTCAATCCCCAACCGGGCCTCTTTTCGAAATTCGGTTATTTTTCCTCCTAATTCAGTAAGTGATGCTTCTCTGTTGAGAGAGTCCTCTGAGCGCAAAACCCTATTAGCCACCGTAAGGGTCGCATGGTCTTTCTCAATACCCGTTGGGACTCCTTCAATTTCGCCCGGGCCTCTTCCTCAACTTGTGCAGTCGCCGTTAGCACTTCTACTCTAACATCTGCTATACTCCTGTGAATCCCGTGTGTGGCCTTCGATATAGTTTTATTGATCAGGGCCTTGGTTTTTCCGGTAGTTAAAAAGTCGCTCTCTGTCGGGACGAATCCCACTTCTGCCGGTTCCAAATTCTTGGAATCTGTCACCCAATCCCGATTGGAATTGGAAGAACTACCTGGTCGTATATAATCATAATAATTTTCTTTAAATTAATTATAATATTGGGGCACCTATACTCAATTGGAAATTTCGAGAACGACCGAAATCGGGTAATAGTTATTCAACTTTCTGGCTTGATCATCAAGAATAGAGACCGTAAATTCGTGGATGTGTCTCGTTTCCAAAACTTTCATCTCGGGGTGTGGGAAGTCTAAGGTCACCGTCTCCCCAAAGAAACAGTCGCTGGCTTGCACGGTTTTCAGTAAT
The DNA here is from genome assembly GCA_029237695.1 of Conchocele bisecta. Classification (NCBI taxonomy): domain Eukaryota; kingdom Metazoa; phylum Mollusca; class Bivalvia; order Lucinida; family Thyasiridae; genus Conchocele; species Conchocele bisecta. The sequence continues at coordinate 3,901,302 of CM055278.1, read as the reverse complement.
GTGCTGGGGGATCCGTCTACCATGTTGTACGATGTGTTCACCCGATCCAAGTGCACCCTGAGAGTTTTCGTGAAGGCAAAGTCCACCGGTTTATCGCCGACGTACTCACCCGAGACGAACACTCCTTTATTTGTGGAGTATGTCTCTCTAAACCCGAGTTGAATACCTAACATCGGGGAGATCAATACCTTACTATCTGGACCGATGGTCATTGTTGTGATCCCGGTAGCCTTCGAGATTGTGAGGTTGACTCTACCACCAAGCTCTGAGGTGACAAAATCGTTGAGCTGTCTAAAACTCCACAGTCCGGAAGGCAGCTTTACCCCTACTTGTTGTTCATCCTTCACATAGTAAAACCCTTCACTCTTCCCCACATTCTCCCACCCAACCGTGAAGGTGATTGATCCGAGACCGACCTGGCGTTTTCCACAGCAGTTGTCGATTGACTTTTGAAGTTCACAACTCTCTTTTTGAACATTAGTGATAGTAGCAAACATAATAATATATTTCAATGGATACCAAAGCATTTAGCTTTAATTCTAATGCAAAGTACGCTGTCGGAGGTAAATACACACAAAAAGATGTTGTTAACCCCCTTGTACACCCAACTGTAACAGTTAGACCGGACAGTGGCTTTACCACCAATTTCCCTAACTTGTTTGAGAAATATGTAGTTCCAAAGATGTAATACTAAGTTGGGATTTTTCCCATATGAACTTCTGGCAGAACCAGCTACATTTCGCTGTATGGTGCGCAACAGCCGGATGTGGAGTTTCACATAAAGTCCATCTGACATCTAAGAATGTCATGCTCCAAAGTGTCTACAACTTTCATGTGTATTACACTATTAGGAGGATTCTCAAAGAACTAGGTATTCCACTGCCTCAAGACGACGGCTGGAATCCCATTTCCAGCACATACGACCGTAAGGCGTTCGAAAGGTTGTGTAACGAATTTGGGGTACCAAAAGACGCGGACTGGAGACAGAAAGTATACACCCCAACCAACAGTTTAGGGTTAGTTCACCTTAAAGGCTTAGTTAGTGGTGAGCATCTTAATAAAGTCCCTGTATATTTCTCAGGGTTGTGGAGTGGTCGCGGAGCTACCCCACCACCAGTTAGAAAAATGGCAACATGGACTAAATATAATTATAAGTTGAATACGATGACGTTCGGTGATGAAGTGCTTGGAGATCTTGTGTGTAAAGATGGTTATTGTCATTGGCTACCTACTAAAGTAGCCCACGTGGAATACCTAGACCTGGGTGATACTCCACAGATGCGAAATGCGTGGACCACATTTATGTTAGATAAAAGCACTGGATTTACGCATGGCGGGGTTACCCGCCTCAACGATTCAATTCGCACATATGTCTGGGCAATCCTCGCCTCACAGACGCAAACTCTCAGTGCTATAATAGGAGTCGGAACGGCGTTTGACGCGCAAAATCAATTATTGGCACTTGTAGAGGTCGCCATCTCATCTCCGGTGACCTGGAGGTGGCGATCCAGAATTATCAAGACGTTTTGCAGAATGCCCACACCACAGTAGACTATGTATTTGGAATAGGTCTTTATATGGCGCCGAGCAATATGATACTACGAGACGACCCGGATGACGGTTACAATAATCAGATCATAATCGCCACCGCCAATCAAAAAATCGGCCACAACGGGAACGTGAACACGGGTATTATCAAGCTCCCCCCCAAGACTGTCGGGAGGTGAGTTGTAGATGGAACCTATTACGTAAAACCTCCAATTCACAAATTGGATACATCCACCCCAGTACCCCCAATTCACGAATTGGATGCACCATCAAGTTCCCCGAATCCAATCATCAACAATGTTGAAATTGGAACAGGAGCGGAAACATCAATCGAGATTGGAAGAACAACCCACGAGGAGGAGAAATTAGTGCTCGTCGTTGCCCTCATGGAGATAGAACTACTCGCGCTTTGGTTTTAGGAACTTCCAATCTCGATTGGTGGCGAAGAAGAGTAGGAGACCGGTGATCGCCACGATTAAAGCCCAAGTATTTTTGGCAAGCCATCCGGCTGTTTTTGATAATATAGATAACACGTAAGAAACGATATTTCCGATCAACCCAGGCAGTGCGGCAGCCGCCTTTCCAGCTAATTTAGCCAGGAGATTGGCTAAGGCTTTTTGTTGTTTTTTTACCCACACCTTAGCTCCACTGGATGATGGCGCGGGTGCTGGCGTGGGTGCTGGCGCGGGTGGTGGCGCCGCACCACCAGTGAAAGCTAAAACTATGGTCGATATAATCATGCCGAAAGCTGTGACGATGCTCACTATTGTGATGCCCTGCTCTCTGAAAAGAGTGCGAAGACGCTCACCGAGTGTCGTGTCCTCGTGCAGAACCCTCGAGATTGTTTCGCGGATTCGACTTATTTGGGTGCGGAGAGCCTCGCGGCAAGCCGATGCAGCCTCTAAGCGAGCTTTTCTTTCATCCCGCAAAGACCGCAGTCGTTCGGTGATCCGCTCGGTAGATTCTCTATCGCCACGGGCTTCCTCCAGTTTCATTTCTTCTAGCGCGAAATGTTCATCCAGCGCCGTGAGTTTGGCGAGGTGATGGACCAATTCGCCCCGGACTGTTTGCATAGCCTTATCGAGTCCCCGGAGTTCGCGAAGAGGTAACGGTGGGTCATTCATCGTCCTGAGTATTCGCTTTCGCTGAGCTCCATTGTGTGAATAGCGTTGTTGGCTACACGAGGGACCTCGCTGATATCGACAGTTTCTATCGCGGCGGCCGTCTTCCCATCGTTTCGTCTGTAGAATGTAGGGTCTCTACAGCGCGGGTCGGCATAATTGTTTTACCACGCGCACAATCTATGAATCCTAGTTCGTTCTTAACGATTTCACCACCGCCCCGGGTTCCAGCAATGGTGTTCAGCGATAGGGATTTCCGGTCTTCATGTTGACGATCGGGACATTTGATGCCTTTAGTCGCAACCTACCACGCAGATCCAATTTGAACTTGGAGTAGTCGCGACCGACAGATGGACCATACCTTTTTCTGCCAAACTGTTGTAGTAGTCGTCTACAGCTGACTTGAATAATCCCCGACTTAGAGCAACGGTGTTGATAGAGGCACCTATTTCATCGCCAGCTGGCGTCTCTATGAATGTAGTTTCGTCATCGATGTCGATGTCATCATCGATGTCATCATCATCATCATCATCATCACCATCGAGGTAATCGTCTCTGCCGATTTCATCCATGTCAATATCGTAATCAGCCATCTTTAACGATGTATTAAAGACAAAACCATACGGGTTTAATAGAGTTACTAAATTATGTCTTCGAGTCAATACGGTCGCAAACTCAATCCATACCGTAGACTGCGTGAGCCCCTCGGGGCAAAAGGCGTGAGACAGAGTGTCGTTGTTACAAACAACCCATCGACGATCGACCAGAACCATCAGCTCTTAGTCCGCTTCCCCAACCTCGGAGCTAACGACGTCATTGTGCCGGGGACTGTTCGCCTCGCTTTCACTATTTCGCTGACGTCTACGGACGCGAACCGAACCGTCGTTCAGAACCTAGGTCGCGCTATCGTCAAGAAGACCATGATAAAGATTTCTGGTAATGAGGTCATGTCGATCGATGCCAGCGACGTCTACCATTGCTATCAGGACCTGTGCAAGACGGCGCAAGAGAGCAAAAATGCGGTCTATCTGGTTATAGACACCAGCCAAAATAAGAACGTAACCAGACTTAGAATCGGGGCTGGTGACAAGGCAGATAACGTCGCGAGCGACAACGCGATCGCGGCCGCTTACGGCAACCGCTTCTACATCCCGCTCGATTTCGAGTTGCTGGAGAGCCACATGCCCTACTATCAGAGTGCTTTGGCGGATCGCCTCGAATACGAACTAACGTTCAACGACTACGGCGGAGTTCTCATAGCCACCGACATGGCATCGACGTATACGATCGATAATGTTTCGCTGGAGTACGACATGGTCACGATGCCCGAACTCGCGCGATTGATCAGATCCCAGTACGCTGGGCGCGTTGCCATACTTTACGACCGAGTTCTTCGCCACCGCAAGATGACGAAAGACAAAAGCGACACATATGGAATATTAATGTCAACGTACCCGCCCGCTCGATGAAAGGTATACTGATGCTGTTCGAGGAGGGTCAGTTCGCGATCGGGGCTAGAAAAACCGACAAATTCTATAACCCCAAAATCACAAAGGTCGAGGTGACGATCGAGGTAGTCCCCTATCAACTCTACAGCGTGGGTCTTCGCGCGCACCAGCAGTGGGACGAAGTCAGAAAGCAGTTTGCTTCCGGCTCTAAGCGCTCCCCCGAGGTTGCCGCGGTTGCCAAAGACCTGCAGCTCTCGGACGTCTCCCTCGCGGAGTTCCTGACTACCAAATACGCGTTATGGCTAAACATGCGAGCCATCGACGACGACCAAACGCACGGTAGCGGACGCCAAGTTGAGAACGCTAGCGAGGGTGTGATCATCCAGATAACCAAAGAGGCGGATGGAAATGGGCCATTGAACGTGTACTTATATATAATTACAGACGCACAACTCAACATCGAAGATGGTCGATACGTCCCAGCACTCTACTGATTTAATAAAAAAATCATCTAACGATTTATTAATTAATGTTAAGACAATTAGCAATCATTCTAACGATTTATTAATTAATTTTAAGAAAATTAGCAATCAATGCCAATTCACGATTGGAGATGCCCACTCTGCCATAATATGTGGGCAGACAGGATGTGGTAAAACGGTTTTCATCCTCGATTTGCTCGAGGGGTCCTACCGCGATGCCTTTCGTCACATTGTGATCCTGTGTCCCACTGTGCGACACAACGATACTTATCAGCGGCGCCCGTGGATATGGACCGACCCTGAGGTATACGTTATTGACCCCGGTGATAGGCTTCACGATTGGTTGCGTGGTTTCTACCAAAGATTCCAGGGTGAGCCCACCCTATACGTGATTGACGATTGCTCGGCCAAGGCGGCGATGACCAGAAAGAAGGACATGCTCTCTGAGCTCGCATTTTCTGTATGGATCTCCACTCAAAAGTACAACGCCGTCCTCAAGGATCTGCGAGAGCAAACGAAATGGGTCGCCCTCTTTCACTGCAAGGACCGAGACTCATTCGATGACTGTCTTCGAGAGAACGACGTTATCCCAACGCGCGAGGAGCGCCTTGCGGTTCGACAGATACTTTCAAAAACTAAGCACGCCAAGCTTCTGCTAAAGACCGATCAACCAACTGCTTATAAAGTTATAAATTAATTAAATCATTTTAATAATTTTCTTAAAATTAATTATAAAATTAATTAGCAAAGGGGGGAGTAAGCACAAATTTATATTTTTAAAATACAAATGGGGGAGTAAGCACACATTTATTTTACGAAGGGGGGAGTAAGCACAAAATTACAAAGCAATTGCTGAACAATGCTTAACAATGCTTAACAAAATGCTGAACAATGCTTAACAATTAATTATAAAATTAATTAGCAAATGTTGAACAATGTTTTACAATTAATTATACAATTAATTAGCAAAGGGTGGAGTAAGCACGAAGTTATTTTACAATATTACAAAGGGGGGAGTAAGCACAAAATTATTTAACAAAATTACAAAGCAATTTCTGAACAATGCTTAACAAAATGCTGAACAATGCTTAACAATTAATTATAAAATTAATTAGCAAAGGAGGGAGTAAGCAATTGCTGAACAATGCTTAACAAAATGCTGAACAAATGCTGAACAATGGTTAACAATGTTAACAATTTGTTGCTCCGCTGCGAGCTTTGTTGCGAGCATAACGCTGATCATAAGTATCGGGTGGTGCGCTTGGCAATATGTTAGACTTATGAGACTTGTCAGAATAGTAAAATTAATTTTAAGAAAATTAGCAATAATGAACTGACAACACCGTTTGTATACTTTTCCCTATACCAGACACCGCGGGGTTGATTCGCGATCTAGAGACTGACTCTTTTATAGGACCCTCTTAGAACAGCCTGCTGCTCAATTTATCACAAGTTTGGAATGTACTTAGCTCCGCTGACAACCGCCTTGACCACGGGTAAACACTGTCAATTTGGACATATATGCCCACTAACTATAAGCCCTAATATTAATTAAATGATGACACAAGACACACCTGCGAGAGTGACGGGACCGCAATCCCCGATTGCACCAACTCCAACAGGGTTGGGGTTTAACCCGATTGATCCTCCAACGGAACCGCAATCCCCGATTGCACGACATAAAATCCAAAAAGACAGGCAGCTGGGCGAGCAGCGGCTGCCACACGAAAAAGAAAACAAGATAAAATACTCGCCGATCATCCAGAGGCCAAATGGTCGTTGCAATCGGAGACAGAGACAGCAAAACACCCGGTGGCAGCTGTTTCTCCCCAATTCACGAATTGGAACCGATTGCTCCAACTCCCAATCATGATTGGAAAATCGTCCCGTGGGTTGTTGGTGGTGGTCTGTCGGTTGTGGGCACCATGTATGTGCTTTACCGTTTCAATAACAGGTACCCCCTATTACACCAATCATCAACAAGGTTGAAATTGGAAAAACAACCCCTAACACTGTTGATGCGGTTCCGAAGAATGTTACGAAACACCAATCGCAATTGGATGCGCCCCATTTAAACATTAAACGCGATCCCTTTTTAATGCAATAATTATAATGGCTGAACACGATGGTAAAATGATAGTGAATGCGCTTTATCACTCCGTGGTGATATCGGGTCTCAGTATCGGATATGCTCGGCTATCAAAGATGGCCCTCGGGGGCCCCGCTCCCAAACTGGACTTTACTGTGAGAGACGTAGGGCTCGTGACTTTAGATGTAGCGGCCGCAGTTTGGACCCGAGATTATCTAATTAAAGCTGGAATTCTACCCGTTAATATATGGAAATAAATGGCTTCAATCGCAGTAATAGTAGGTGGTGCGCTTGTAAACGCATTGGCGTTCAGCCGTAGCAACTTTATATTCTCTAAAATGAGACGCTCGAACGTGGATGAAGAGCGCAAGCGTCACGATTTAGCTGTAGAACAACTCAATAGCGCAATGGAAGCATTGTCGAAAAAACGCACCGCCCATCTGGACTGGATCAGCGAAGAGCTTCGCCGCGAGAATCACGCCGCGCAAACTTTCCGGAACGTTGAAGAAGCCAACCGCGAGTACGCGCTGGCATATCCGCAGAAAAGTCTCAATCCAATGAATCCCGAGCCCCAACTTTCAGATTTCTATGTACCGTCAGAGTCTCCAAAAGACCGCGAGATCGCGTTCATCGTCGTGGGAATGGGTGTGCTGGGTCTCGTCAGCTACTATATATTCAATCGAAATTGAAATAAGCAATAATTATTTTAAAACTTTTTTTTTTATTTTTTTTTTTATATATATATATATATACATATATATATATATATATAACGATGTTAGTTGACTAACTTTATTTTGCTATGATCGATGTAGGCTACACGGCCCTTAAACACCGTTTAGCTGGTGCAAAGAGTATGATTCGTCTGGCCCGAGATTCTCTCGAGACGTGGCGCAAGGACGAAAAAGCGGCCACCCTTTTCGCAAAGCGGATGTTATATTCCTCCACCAATCCTGGGGGATTGGATGAATTAGATTTTCCCAAATTCCTTCAGAACTTAACCTCCAATCGTGATTGTACTTCCAACAAAGGTTTATTATTAACGACGCAGTTACCGGACGATCTGGCGAGGGCATGTTGGAGATTGTCCGATATATTAGAATACTTCGCATACGATGAACACGCGCAAACTTAATACCAAACCATCGGTTCGCCTAACGCGCGAGCTAGCGAAAACGTACTACAGCCCCCGCGGTTTCTGGAAGGGACTCGCGGCCATGAAGAACCTCGCAGCGGCGACCAAGGTTTCAGAAAACGCTGTCAAGGAATGGCTCAAGAAGCAGGCCATCTGGCAGATCGATTTACCCGCGCCTCACAATATTCAGCGCCCGAAATTCTACGTGCCGGTGCCGAACCAAGCTCACCAAGCGGATCTCCTGTTTCTCCCTCACGATCGCGTCGGTCGCAAAACGTACAAGAACGCACTGACAATCGTTGACGTAGCGAGTCGCGATAAGGGGGCTGAGCCACTGGCTACGAAAGAGTATAAGGAGGTGGCCGAGGCTCTTTCCCGAATATATAAAAGGAGTCCTCTCAAATGGCCGAATCTTCTCCAGGTCGATCCCGGCCGCGAGTTCATGGGCGCGGTCTCTCATCTATTGTCTAAACACAACGTTTCTCTCAGACGCGGCCGCGTCAACCTCCACCGAGACCAGGGAATCGTGGAGCGATTCAATCGAACCCTGGCTGAGAGATTGTTCGGTCACCAATACGCCAAAGAGCTGCTGCTTGCGCAGCGGGACCCTCATTCGCGATCGACCAAGTGGGTGACAGACTGCCCGCCGTGGTCTCCGCACCGAACGGAGAGGTGACCAGATTGATCGATAAGATGCCCGTAGATGCCATCAAGTCTAAAATGGTGACAAGCAAGCCATCTGCCGTATCGCGCGGGCGACCCGTTGGTTTAGAAGAGCAACGGCTTTCATCGGATGTTGACGTCCGGTACCTCTATCAACCGGGAGAGCTCGAAGGTGGCAGCCGCCGCGCGACGGATCCCGTGTGGTCTCTCAATGTATATCATCTAGATCGATCTATTACCATGCCCGATGAGCCCGTGCTCTACTATTTGGCTGATGGTCCATCTCGCGGGTTTGTTCGCGAAGAACTTCTTATGGTGCCTTCTGAACCCAACTGCCCCCAGATCGTCAGAGTCTTTAGAGAGGTTCTGTATGTATTCCGTCTGATAACACGCGTCTTTTATCGTAGTACGCCGAGAGTCCTAATTTGTGTTGACAGTACGTTTTCATAACACCGTCTTTCGTTTTAAATCCTCTATTTTGTGGTACATCTATAATGTGTTTTCCATCTTCTGTAGATTCGGTTAGTATTCGTTTATATCTATCCCATTTTAAATTGTTTGTTCTCTTGGACATTCCTTTCGCAGAGTTTTTGTTAATATAATTATTTTTTTCTACAAAATAACACTTACTAGATAGCGCAATCGCTCTATCTCCACTAAATTCCATTTTGAAAAGCCCGGGCTCTCTTTCACTCCACTTATTCCAAGCCAACCATTTATTCTTTTCTTTTTCAAACTCGTCTAGTATGTTAGGTCTAATCAATTCCTCTATCGTTTTTCCACTAACTCCTATATACATACTATCCGTATACATCTGTATTAATTAAAAGTCTTCTCTTTTTACGTATTTGTCTAGAAATTCTTAGTAAAATTCCAACATTCTCAATTTAGCTAGTTGATAAACCGCTATTCCACAATGAAATTGTCTCTTTACCGCACACCTGGGTTTTCTTGAAGATATTTCGTACGTATCTCCTATATCTTCCAAATCGTCAAAGAATGCAGATCTTAATGCTTTGTCAACACAGGTTTCGTTTTGTGTATATGTCGTATTTAAATGACTCTCCGTTGCCTCTATCATTTTTCCACAACACGAGTTTCCTAATAATTACATTATGTCGGCTATATGTTTCTTATTTGGTTCTACATCGCCTGTTCGTCTTGCGGCTGTAACTTCTTTTGCGAACCATTCGAATGGTTTTCCACTAATATAATCTATAACACGATGAACTCCCGTTATTTCTAGACCGTGTTTTAAATACCATTTCAATAACGGTGCGTACATCAATACTTTAGTGGCGGTCATAGATCCCACCAATTTTTTTCCATCTCCTCTTGTTCGGCCAGTATCTTCCAAATATTTTAACATGTGTGTGGGAACTTCATCAACCTCTACTTCCCTGTTCATAAATATTGGGGACATTTCAGAAAACTTATCTTTTAAGTTGTGTGGAACTTCTATATCCACCTCCGCAAACCCAAACCAGTCTCCAGATAAAACTCTTTTACAAAACCTTTTAATAAATTTAGGGTTATGTGGGGTATCTATATGGTGTATAGTTTCTCTCCCACACGGCATCTCTTTATTTAACGTACATAAATATAACGCGTTTGCATCGTACCCCAAAACAGCCTTGCAAGGTTCGTTAATTCCTGTGGAATTAGATCTAATATTTGAAACACCGGCTTCTGCATATCGTGTAAATACTATTGATGGACCGCCAACTAGAGCGTCTTTCATCATTTCGTATGTTTCTTCTTTTGGTGCATATAGAGCATCCTCCGGTATAATCGTCTTTGAAGATTTTTGTTCTTTAATGGTTCCTCTCAATAAATATTGTATAGCTACTCCAGGTAGTGTTACCGCATCTTTGAAAATATCCACACCTCTGTGTTTATACAATTCACACATTTTTTTCCACCGCTTTCTAGGAACGGTGCTACATCTAAATCGTTATAATATTTCAACCAATCTCTGAAAGTTTTTATATTCTTTTCTTCGAAAATTCTACGACATTTACTTAATTCTGTTTCATCTAGTAACATTTTTCCCGATAGTTTGGAATACCAATTCTCTATATCAGGCAGTCCTGGGTAATCCAGTTTGTCTGGAGAATCGAACCACTCGTAAGGAAAGAAAGATTTCTGTCCTTTGCAGTCGTAGGCTTTTATCCAACTATCGTAACTTACACCCGGTCCTAGGTAAAGTATTACATCAAGAAATCTAAACTCTGGAGTAAATAGAAATATTGTTGCGTTTGCCCGTTTTCCGACCATTACTTTCTTTGTTGTTGATGCCAGTTCGCCTACTAAGTATTTCTTTATTAAGTTTATATCGTACTTCCTGCTGTTAAAACCTATAACCGGTACTTTCTCTATCCACTGTTCGATCTGTGTAGCTTGATTTTTACGTAAATGTTCTGTATTAAACCTATATCTCAACCATACTTCTTCTCCTATAGCTTTTCCCCTGACTTTCAAATCTTCTACGAATTTTTCAATAAGTTTTGCAGGATCTTTATCACAAATATGAGTTACTGTTCCTGAGAAATTATCTCCTATACTAACGCTTACCGGAACGTGCTCAGCTTCGTACTCTAAACTATTACCTAGCGTTTTAAGTAATTCTTTAGAATTAGGTTGGGTTGAGATACGCCTCAAAATAATATACTATCTGATATGGATAAAGAGTAGTGTCGCAACCGATCTGTATGTCTTTACCCGTTCGTTGGAATTCGTATTCCCACATAACTACTAGGTTGAATTATTTGCTTTTCATAAATTTATCTCTTCTCATTGTGGATGCGCGTTCTTCTTTTGTATGCTTTGCATGAATCTCACACCCGTGCCAATAACAGCCGTGATATTGATATACGGTATTGGTTTCTGGACAGTATCCATCTACTGGAGCTCCTAAAAGCCATCATTCACCCCCGTGTCCACACTGTTCATGGTGAATGTGAATTCCCTCCTGCTTTTCCACACAGTACATCCAATCGATCGCACCATAACTGTTAGAACCATTTGGGTAGAACGCCTTTTCGAACGACGAACGCGGGCGCTCTAAATAATTACCATCACATATTACTTTTGTCTCACCTGTCATACATTTTGGTCCGTGTCTCTTCATATTTCTCGCTTTCGTGAATTTCTGTTTGCAATTATCGCAGGCGTAAATTTTAGATAGGTTTTTAAGGTTTTTTATCAGAAATGCGTGATTATTAAACAGTCCTATTGTCATTGGTTTATTACCTAGTGCATGATAGTGCGCTGGTACCTTTTTCAACCACCAAACACCACCTTGTGTCGGTTGATATACTTCTATACCGATTTTAGGAAACTCTTCAACCTTTTTCAGATCTGAAAAAGGAATTGGTGAAGCCACATTACTATCGAAATATTGCTTACTAAGTTCTTTCGCTTTTTCTGTACATCTGTCAGGTCTTTTACCTGTCATATGCATAGCTAGACACCTGAACAGACAAAGGTCGTCATTATACTTATCTAAAGAATACATACCTTTTCTATTCCTCAACCATTCTGGAAGTTCTCCTCCTGCCACTTCTTTGGATTGTAGTCCCAAATCTATTCCCCTATTGCCCTGTATTAGCTTTACAAAAATCTCTACCCATCTTACAAACTTCCACTTTGTATTTGGTCTGTTTATTTTATCAGACATTATTCGTTTTTGCTCCTTATCTGACAGCCATTTTTTAACTGTTTTCATTGATGATAGTGGTTCACTACCACTGAGATTTTTGTGAAATATTATAGTCATAGGTTTTCCATTTTTACTTTCCTCCATATGTTCTAGCTTGTAAGAATATGAATATCTAAAATAAAAATTGGTTGTTAGATACGGAGCGAGTTTATCGGACATGCGTTCAGACTCGTTAATGTCAATGTTTTTACGAAAGGATAATGTAACTACCCGTCTTCCCTTTTCTACCTTTTCCAATGTTTCATCATGAGCCCCCAATATTTCATCACCTTCTGCCACTATCGCGCGAACGATATATTGTTTCTTATTATTTGTTATTGGGTCACCTTTGCGTCTAATTTGGGACAAATTCTTGGTGCTTGAAGGTTTTATTGCACTAGCCCTTAACCCCGAAATACTTTCTTTTTGAATTCGGTTACCAACTTCCTCTGCTAGTGAGAGGTCTTTAAAGGCTCCTCGTTTGTGGGCGCGGGTAAACCGCTTCATAAACGCCTCATTCTTTGTGGCGTTTATCAGCTTTGTCAACCCCCACTAACTCAATCACCGTACTATAATAACCCTAGAGATTCGGCCTCTCTTCTCAAACGTTCTATTTCTGCTCTAGTTTCTGGCGTTATCATATTTTCTGTATATAACCTATGAAATTTATCTGTTCAATTGGACGTGAAAAAAACATGATGTAAATTGTCGCGTCCAATTGAATATAAACATATATATAAAAATACATATATAATGGAGTGTGTGACTTGTTGTAAGATGTTTACGTGTAAAGACTATCTACGAAGGCATCTATCGAGACGTAGAAAATTTCCTTGTGTCGCCCCACAATTTCAATGACCCAGATGCCCTTGTAAATTTGTTAGTGCCCAAACTCTTTGTAGACATAAGCAACTGCGCTGTCAGGTGGCTAAAGGTGAACGTGGTAGACTAGAGCTGGTAGAATTAATTGCTGATCTGCGAAATAAATTAGCTATATTGGAGGATAAAAATGGGGTGTTGGAATATAAACTATCACGCGCGTACGCATTGAAATTGCATTAATGATTTCGACTTTTTTCAAAAGTCAATTTCCAATATAATTGGGACTACAAAACCACTTTTTATCATTCAATACCACCAACTTTTAGTTGGAGGTGGTATCATTTTGACTCACTCTTTTCAAAATTAGATTCTCTCTTGGGAGAATATAATTTGGAAAATAATTATTTTCTCAAAAAATTCATAAATTTGCTGTAGGGAGACAATTTAATCGTTAACCAATTTTTTGATTTTTCGGGAGTGGCGCGTATAGAGGGGTGGACATTATGCCACCGTAGGCGGTATGATTTTGACTCACTTTATACTACTTTAGTACTCGTTTATATTTATCCCAATTTAAATTGTTAGTTCTCTTGGACATTCCTTACGCAGAGATTTTGTTAATTTTTTCAAAATTAATTGAATTAAATTTTTCTACGAAATAACACTTACTAGATAACGCTATCGCAATGTCTCCGCTAAATTCCATTTTGAAAAGTCCTGGCTCTCTTTCGCTCCATTTATCCCAAGCCAACCATTTATTTTTTATTTTTCAAACTCGTCTAGTAAGTTAGGTCTAATCAATTCCTCTATCGTTTTTTCACTAACTCCTATATACATACTATCCGTGTCCATCTGTATTAATTGAAAATCTTCTCTTTTTACGTATTTGTCTAGAAATTCGTAGTAAAATTCCAACATTCTCAATTTAGCTAGTTGATTTTCCACAATACGAGTTTCCTAATAATTTCATTATGTCGGCTAATGGTTTCTTATTTGGTTCTACATCCCCCGTTCGTCTTGCGGCTGTAACTTCTTTCGCGAACCATCCGAAGGGTTTACCACTAATATAGTATATAACACGATGAACTCCCGTTATTTCTAGGCCGTGTTTTAAATACCATTTCAACAGTGGCGCGTACAGCAGTACTTTAGTGGCGATCATAGATCCCACCAATGTTTTTCCATCTCTTCTTGTTCGGCCAGTATCTTTTAAATATGTTAACATGTGTGCGGGAACTTCATCAACCTCTACTTCTGTGTTTATAAATATTGGGGAAATTTCAGAAAACTTATCTTTTAAGTTGTGTGGAACTTCTATATCCACCTCCGCAAACCCAAACCAGTCTCCAGATAAAACTCTTTTACAAAACATTTTAATAAATTTAGGGTTATGTGGGGTATATATATGGTGTATAGTTTCTCTCCCACACGGCATCTCTTTACCGGCTTCTGCATATCGTGTAAATACTACTGATGGACCACCAACTAGAGCGTCTTTCATCATTTCATATGTTTCTTCTTTTGGTGCATATAGAGCATTCTCCGGTATAATCGTCTTTGAAGATTTGTGTTCTTTAATGGTTCCTCTCAATAAATATTGTATAGGTACTCCAGGTAGTGTTACCGCATCTTTGAAAATATCCACACCTCTGTGTTTATAAAATTCACACATTTTTCCCACCGCTTCTAACAACGATGCTACATCTAAATCGTTGTAATATTTCAACCAATCTCTGAAAGTTTTCATGTTATTTTCTTCGAAAATTCTACGACATTTCCTTAATTCTGTTTCATCTATTAAAATTTTCCCAGATAGTTTGGAATACCAATTCTCTATATCAGGTAGTCCTGGGTAATTCAGTTTGTCTGGAGAATCGAACCACTCGTAAGGAAATAAAGGTTTCTGTCCTTTGCAGTCGTAGGCTTTTATCCAACTATCGTAACTTACACCAGGTCCTAGATAAAGCATTACATCAAGAAATCTAAACTCTGGAGTAAATATAAATATTGTTGCGTTTGCACGTTTTCAGACCATTACTTTCTTTGTTGTTGATGACAGTTCGCCTATTAGATATTTCTTTATTAAGTTTATATCGTACTTACTGCTGTTAAAATCTATAACCGGTACTTGATATATCCACTGTTCGATCTTGGTGATTTGGTTTTTACGTAAATGTTCTGTATTTAACCCGTATCTTAACCATACTTCTTCTCTTATAGCTTTTCCCCTGACTTTCAAATCTTCTATAAGTTTTGCAGGATCTTTATCACAAATATGAGTTACTGTTCATGTGAAATTATCTCCTATACTAACGCTTACCGGAACGTTCTCAGCTTCGTACTCTAAACTATTACCGAGAGTTTCAAATTCTGGCTGGAGATATGCCTCAACATCATATACTATCTGATATGAATAAAGAGTAGTGTCGCAACCGATCTTTATGTCTTTACCCGTTCTTTGAAATTCGCATTCCCACATAACTACTAGGTTGAATTATTTGCTTCTAATAAATTAATCTCTTCTCATAGGGGATCGTTCGTTCGGCTCATATTTAAGGGTGGGAATTGGCTCGAACACCTTCCATACCCGGTAGGGGATGCGCGTTCTTCTTTTGTATGCTTTGCATGAATGTCGCAACCGTGCCTGTAACAGCCGTGATATTGATATACTGAATTGTTTTCTTGACAGTATCCATCTACTGAAGCTCCTAAAATCCATCTTTCATCCCCATGTCCACACTGTTCGTGGTGAATGTGAATTCCCTCCTGCTTTTCCACAGAGTACATCCAATCGATCGCCTCATAGCTGTTAGAACCTTTTGGGTAAAACGCTTTCTCGAACGACGAACGCGGGCGCTCTAAATAATTACCATCACATATTACTTTTGTCTCACCTTTCATACATTTTGGTCCGTGTCTCTTCATATTACTGGCTTTCGTGAATTTCTGTTTGCAATTATCGCAGGCGTAAATTTTAGATAGGTTTTTAAGGTTTTTTATCAGAAATGCGTGATTATTAAACAGTCCTATTGTCATTGGTTTATTACCTATTTCCTTGTAGTGTGCTGGCACCTTTTTCAACCACCATACGTCACATTCGGTCGGTTGATATACTTCTATGCCGATTTTAAAAAACTCTTCAACCTTAATCAGATCTGAAAAAGGAATTGGAGAAACAACATTACTGCCGGTGTATTGTTTACTAAGTTCGTTTGCCTTGTCGGTGCATCTGTCGGTCCTTGCACCTGTTATATGCATAGCTAGACACATGAACAGACAAAGGTCGTCATTATATTTATCTAAAGAATACATACCTCGCTACCACCGAGATTTTTGTGAAATATAATAGTTATAGGTTTTCCATTTTTAATTTCCTCCATATGTTCTAGCTTGTAAGAATATGAATATCTCAAATAAAAATTGGTTGTTATATACGGAGCGAGTTTATCGGACATGCGTTCAGACACGTTATTGTCAATGCTTTTACGAAAGGATAATGTAACTACCCGTCTTCAATGTTCTACCCTTTCCAATGTTTCATGAGCCCCCAAATTATTTCACCTTCTTCCACTATCGCGCGAACGATCGATCTTTTCTTATTATTTGGTATTGGGTGACCTGTGCGTCTGAAATTGGTGTTTGAAGGTTTTATTACACCAGCCCTTAACCCCGCAATACTTTCTTTTCGAATTCTGTTACCAACTTCCTCTGCTAGTGAGAGGTCTTTAAAGGCTCCTCGTTTGTGGGCTCGGATAAATCGCTTCATAAACGCCTCATTCTTTGTGGCGTTTATCAGCTTTGACAACCCCCTAACTCTCACCGTTTCTCAAACTTTCGGTTTCTGCTCTAGTTTCTGGCGTTATCATATTTTCTGTATATATAACCTATGAAATGTATCTGTTCAATTGGACGTGAACAAACATCATGCAAATTTTCACGTCCAATTGAATATATAAAAATACATTTATATAATGGAGTGTGTGACTTGTTGTACAACGTTTACGTGTAAAGACTATCTATGAAGGCATCTATCGAGACGTAGAAAATTTCCTTGTGTCGCCCCGCAATTTCAATGCCCCAGATGCCCTTGTAAATTCGTTAGTGCCCAAACACTTTGTAGACATAAGCAACTACGCTGCCCTGTGGCTAAAGGTGAACGGGGTAGACTAGAGCTGGTAGAATTAGTTGCTGATCTGCGAAATAAATTAGCTACATTGGAGGAGAAAAACGCGGTGTTGGAATATAAACTATCACACGCGGACGCATTGAAATCGCATTAATTATTTCAAAATTATTTTCTCCAAAATTCATAAATTTGCTGTCGGATACAATTTTCTCGTTAACCAATTTTTTGATTTTTCGGGGGTGGTTGGTGTAGTATAGAGGGTTGGAAATTATACTCCCTCTATACTACTAGTTTGATTATAAATCAATTATTCATTCTTCATGAGCCCATCTTATATGGCGACTTATCTCTGCAAGCACATATATGATATGTATGTACTACTTGATGTATAGAACTACCATGAGTGAAGTCAGTGGTGAGCTAACTACGTGTACTATTTAATGAAAGAACCAATTAAATATTGCATGCTCCCCTTCTACACGCCGAGTCTGACCATTTTCACCATTACACGTATACAAATATATATGTTGCTCAGCATAAACTGGTGTGGAAATCACATACATCAAACGGAAGCAGGTTGCTTGCTATGATAGCTTCTAGCATCAACGCACTGAAGAAGTGAGGATAACATACACACTATCACACACACATGTCACTGACTGTGGCTCATATATTATATTCAGTGTGATAACAGACATACGTATACATTTATAAATTATATATGGGCCGCGCTCTGTGAAAACCAGCCTTATTGACAACGTTATGAAAGGCTGAAAATGACGTCACAAAGTTACGCGTAAATTTACCAACGTCACGCCGGATTTTGACACTTGGAATTGTTGCACCATTGCAGTAAGTTGTTCTATTTATAGCCGTACGCTTTACGGCTCACAAATATTTTAATGTTGGATATGCGTGGCAAAAGCATACAGTTGTTTTCACAAAAATGGGCATAAGACTTGTGAAATGAAATTTGAAACTAAATAACCATACGACCGGTATTTTTAGATCACATAACAAAATCAGTATTATGTAATCATAATATTTCTTTTAAACTTTATTTGTATATGTATATAACAATTACAAACAAACGCGAGAACAATTGTAGTCGGCGTAGATGGAGGCGTCTGCATGTTTCTTAATTTGGGTTGAAACCGGAATACTCAAAGTAAACATAAGATACATCAGATACATCAGATATATGTACTTACAACTTGAAGATCGAACACGGTGCGCATGTGTGCGCTCTTTACTAATTATGCTATACGGTCCCGTTCAGATTAGAGCGGGGTCGGGTGTTTTCGGCCGTCTAAGACGGAACCGTACACGCCAGGTCAGATTTTGGGATTTATTTATAGATTTAATAGACTGCATTACGCATTTTGATGAGTAACGTTAACGTGACAAGATTCGAAATATGTAGACACATTCGAGTAAATTTGCATGCATGTATTCATGACTTAATTATGTGTTACGTATATCTACATATTGCATGATCATATTTATGAAAGGTCTTGGTTTACAGATATAATTCTATGGAAAACGATTTAATTCGTATTGGCAATACTTTCTGCACTGTTTGTCGCAAATTTAAAACTCACGGTGAAATGAACTTGCGCAATATAAGACAACAACTTAGGTCTAAACGTGTTTACTGATGTGGGGGGGGGGGGGGGGGGTTAGTGCCGACGGCCGGTCAGACCCGGCCCCGCTCTACGTGAAAGTGTGCCCGCAACCGTTACTTTTATAATATAAAATATAAACAGTTGGCTCATTAACTATGACACGTATTCTGGATAAAATTGGCCACGGATAGAACTGGGCCTAGGTCTTAATTCATTTGATTTACTGGTTCACCTGTCGAATATCTCGAAAATCAACATAAAATAAAATATCACAGATAAAGATTATTTTAGTGCTAATTACGCGGCTCCTGGCATATCGCATCATGTTGACACTGTGCCAAACATGTTTTATTATTTAGTATTTAATGTGCTGGTATTGTGTCACAGGCTTGTTTAGTGCGAACATAATTGCAGCCACCGGGAGCCCGTTTCACTAAACTTCGTACGACTAAAATGTTCGTAAGTGAAAATCTAGGATCTTCTGGAAATTTCAATTGATGGATTTACATTTATTTAGCATAGGCTGCTTAATACATGTAAATCCAATAATTTGTTAGAGGAAAACGTTGTTAATGTGGATATTTACAGATTATCTTAATTTTGTACTTACGAACATTTTAGTCGTACGAAGTTTAGTGAAATAGGCCCCAGGGACGTAGCCTACGTATTTGTATCTGTATATGCAACGACATGCATGTACCTTCTAAGGTCACGTAATTTTTGGCGACATTCAAAAATATCGCATTGCATCAGCCGTACGATTTCTGTTAATCATTATTTTAATTGACCACTTGTAAATATGGTTATATGAATGTATGGCATATATTTTACTAGTATTTTTGCAATCATTGCAGACCCTGATCAGGCAGCGCAAATGCACAGGTCTCCAACATTTAACATTTACAAATTTAAGAAGTCCTACTTTAGATCGTTTTTAAAGGTACATGCCCACTCAGTAGGCACAAAATGGTCTGTATATCAGAGACATCATCTGAGACATTGTCTGGCAAAAAAAACATTAATTCACCATTGCACCACGTGTTGATAGGCATTATTATACATTTTATATCAGACGTAACTTCCCACAGTGATATCAGGGGCGATAACCGTGGTTCCTTAAAATGTTAACGAACATTACTATGTATACTCTGTATTTATTGTTTGATGTGCAATTATCATACTTTATAATCTGTCGAAAGTATCATGTTCAGGTGACGCATTTAATTAGTATAAATAATTAAAAAATGTCATGCATCATTTGCATATGAAAATAGCCTGACGCGCGTCACTATCAGTAATATGTAATGAGTATACATGTATAGTGGCGACTCGTAATCTTTAGAACTTGGCCGCAATAGCTCAGTGGTAGAGCATCGGACTACGGATAGAAAGGTCCTGAGTTCCAATCCCGACACTGGCCGATTCGGCGTGTCCTTGGGCAAGACACCTTCGTGATAGCCTAGTCCTATCGGATGGGGACTTAAATAGTCGGTCCCGACATGCAAGGTCATCGAACCAGTGCCGTCGTTAAATCAAAGCATTTACATTTACATAGTGACACAATTATACACTTATTATTTCCGATAAAGAACATTTTGTGCCTACTGAGTGGGCATGTACATTTAATTTACTTACTACTAAACACTGGATGTCTGCGTGTGTTATTGATTTCTTTTATCAAAGGGACGTTCTAGTCGGAGGCGTGTAAATAATATAAAGCAAATACCATGGGCGGATCCAGGATTCCAGGTTAGGGGGGTGGCTATATACTATATTTTCGAACTATATTTAAACTATTTTTGATATCTAAGCCCCATTTTACTGCGCTATTCGCATTTTAGAGCAAACATATCTTTACTCGCCAAATTTTAGGGGGGCGCGCGCCGGGTTTTCACTTACGTGAATCCGCCCTGGAATACACACATTCTATATTTGCAGATTCAACGCGTCTAAATTCAAACGAGACGCTTCAAACAAATGTCGCAATATTTTGGTCGGTACAACTTTAGTGTGTAAATCCCTGACTGGATTATATAATGTGCATACATGAATTAAAAATACATGTACGTACGCCATGGTGCATTTTTGAATGGCTTGGTTGGCCACTCATTTCTTTGTTTACAAAGGCGTTGAATGTACCTTTTCTGAAACGTAACACAATTAAATTGCAAATTTCGTTTTCAAATTAATTATTCCCGACGAGAGGATATACATATACACGCACCAGTACTATTATGCTTATTGTTATCAGAACATTTTGTAACAATTATACAATCATGGCATGCATGTCACTGTCAAGGTCATTACCAAGGTCAGGAATGATCGAGACAAATTGTCTCCCCTATTATCATATGAACCAAGTATACTTCAATTGTTATGACGTTATGGCAAATATAGTCTGATCAGACGAACGAAAAGTGGTAACAATGCAGTTGAAGTGTAAGGGATAGGCTAGAGTAGATAAGTACACGTAGTCACTTAATCACTTATAATGTACACAATATTACATGGGTAACACACAGGAATAAATGACACATTGATATGCGAACATCACTGTACTGTGCATGATACTATTCAATTACTACAAGGTTGTAAGCCAATCGACTGTTATACTTAATGCAACTTAAAAGCTATAGACGAATAAACTCAGTATGTGGTATCTCAATGGTCCCGTAGTGGACAATAGTATGAATGCACAAGTACTTTGATGATCGCTAATCAAAGTGAAATAACATACAAGTATAACATGGCATAACGAACATTGGAGGACAAATGACAATCATCTGAGCTACCCCAGTGCTGGCGTATCTCAATAGATAGTGGTAACCTCTGAGTATCAAGGTCCCAAGGTCTGTCTCACCCGCAATATGAGGTCTAGTCAACAATATGGCTATAATCCAACTTCAAGTGGATTAATCCATAAACAATATATGTAGTCTTACTACAATCCTTTAGCCATGATATGCCATGATAGGAGTATTACCATAAACTATCAAAGTATACATAATATTGCCTATGCAATATATTTCCAAAGTATGAATGTCAAAGTCAAATCCGGATGTGGTTACATCACATGATAGTCAATAACGATAATGTTCCGGAAGCTGGTACCGGAAGTAAGTTCCAAAGGTAGTATTATTTCCGGAAATGGTGGACCAGATGTAAAGTTCCTATGGTATCACTCGACTGTAGCAACCCGGATGTGGTGGACCCGGTGTAAAGTATCCATGGTGAATCAATGGGTTGTAATACCGGAAGTGGTAGACCGGATGTAAAGTTCCGATATAATACAAATGGCGATTATCACGTTGGCTAAGACGCCGGGAAAAGTTTCACTTAGGTGACATTCAACTCGGTGGTAGTATAATGATATGATATGTGTGTATGGTCGTTTCACTTCACTAAACTATGGCTGTGACTGTCTGCTGAACGCGATGTAGCTATCACACACTGCTCTATACAGGCCTGTAACCGGAGCTGCTACACACACTGCGCCAGACAGACGTACGGACACTCGGACGACCTGACACTCTGCACTGACTGGGGTCTGCCCTCAACGAGTGGACCAAAACGTCCAATGTTGCCCGCTGGAGCGATCTCAAGAGGCTACAAAAATGAAATGAGTCTCCAATTACTGGACGAATACGCACAGACAGACAGACAGGATGCACAACGGACTAAAACGTGAATCGAACAACGGCAAATCACAGCTGAAATAAAATGTTGTAGGTACATACCAAAATCCTCCGTGTCACTGGCGAATACAGTACTATCCTTCTGTTACCAGAAAATATGTGTCCCACAACACACTAGCGAGACATCGCTTATATACGCACCAGTGAAACCATGCACGGAATAATGAATATGCCTACCCCTCGTTCGACATCTCACATAAATATTACAAAACCATGGCTTTTGCCATTTCACTCGTGGGTTATACTTGGCATAAATATATGTTCCCACGCCATAAATTCAACCAAACTAGTGTACAGCCCTCGCGGAATAAATACCATCCAACATGGTATATCCCACACTACCCTAAATCTGAACACTACAGACCCAGATCTCATAATCCGAAATCTACTCGACTGGTCTCGACAATGCGAAGGTCGCTTTTTAGGCCCCGCCAAACCCCTCCATATCGGTCCTACGGCTATACACTCAAATGAGAGTGTAGCACATACTAAACTCAAATATCGTGGTCATTTACGGAAATGTCACGACACAAAGCATCACCAGTATGTGATCTGATATATCCGTGTTAGCCAGTACCAGGCTATGCTGAAACACTAACCCGTGGCATACATAACAGGGCAGACCATGGTATGGTCTGCGAAATATACTGGCTTCACCTACAGAAGGTCCCTTATCTGGTGAACAACTGACACGCGGACAAACTCGGCTGGCACGGATAGTGGACATCCGTAATACTGAAAGGGGTCTTTTCCCTTGCGAAAACAGCACACGCAGTCAACGAGTTCTCTACCACACACATGCATAGTCTGTGGCAAATATGGCGTGACATCAGTAAAACATTGCTCCTAAAATGGACGTGTATTTAAATCCGCAAAAAGGACACGCATACACGTATTTCCACCAATACAACATAAGCCCCGTTATTACACGCACATTGTACATGGGAAATGTACATGCTAAATCACAGGTATGTAAAAATCACAGGTGTGCGAAATCACAGGTATGTGGAATCACAGGTATGTGAAATCAATAATACGCACAACAATACAAAACAGTACCACACATCACAAATATACAATTATACGGAAATCCGGAATGTACAAGAATGCACGTGTCACGCGACAGTCACATCGCCACATTTTCCCGACATTGATAGGTTTATGTATATATATATTTTTTCAAATGGTAAACCCATACTCAAAACCCACACATATTTAAAAATACACAGTAATTGATATGTTTGCCCTGAATGTTCTGTTGGCCACTTTTGATTTTAACAACTATACATTCCACTTACTAAATAAATACGCATTATGTCGCGCGGGATTCAGTCACGCAAATAACAAACATATGAAGGAATCTACAAAGTACAGTTGATAAATAAGTACATTTATACAATTTGAAGAAACTTATATAACAAAAATCAGTACCGGCAGTAAATTCATAGACAGGATCGAGATGAGTAGCCCACACAATTACTTTTTTTACACCTAACAATATCTGCCCTCTCGGTGTGGGGGGGGGGGGGGGGGGGGGGTGTCAGTGGCGTGGCGGTGGGCAGCCGAGGGAGTGGTGGTCAGCGCAGGATTTTGCCATAGATATCCTACCTGCTAAATGTAGTACGAGGTATATGTACACAAGACCGTCTGTCAGTCATATTGGATACACAGGAAAACGTTCCTCCCGCTTTCTGAGATGTACATTTGATTCCGAGAGTCGGGTATGGACAGTCGATTTGTAATTTGTTTAAAACTCCCCGGGGGTGTCCGACTACCCTCTAAACACCATCGGGCGCTGAAGTCATTGATTGCAGGCATAGGCCTATCCAAATTATAACCAAATTCAGGTCATTCATTTCTACAGAAAAAACATGCATTTGTTTCAATCATAGATTGTGTCAATTTTAAACACCAGGAAAATCGTTTTGTTGTTTGTGTTTGGTCTTTGGTGAGTGACGTAATGTCTACATCAATAAATGACGTCACAATTAACAGTTACGTAAATAACGTCAATTAGATTCTGAATTAAATTCAATAATAATTACAATGTATCTTTCTGACGGTACATGTATAATGCATACTCTGTGATAGTTGAACGATAGAGGCAAATTACGAAGTCACATGTCGGCTAATTATAGATTTAATATTGATAGTAGTGCGTTTGGTTTGTTCACTACATGTACATATCATAGTTGTATTCTGTTCAATGTTTGATAGTATACATACTAACATTTGTAGATACATTTAGTGTAACTTATCAGCAAATACAGTTTACAGCAAGCACAGTCAATGAGTCTATGAACACGCATTTTTACTGTAGGCTGTTGTGCTGCATTGTACAAATGTCAGCGTTTCAATAACGTAATTTTCAAGATGTCGTTACTTGTTTTTCCTTGCGTGATTCACATGGTGCTACAAAAAGTGAGATAAAACAAAAACTATTAAACATATTTGCATTTTCTTTCCAGCATATTATTTCTGAAAGGTGTCCGCATCAAACAATGTAACAAAGTGCACATTGAAAATGTTGTCATTAAGGCTGGTTTTCACAGAGCGCGGCCCATATATATAAGAAATAGGCATTCAAGTAGTCACAAAACAAACAAAGACAGTTCATTTCCACTTGTCTATATCGACTCGCTGTACCAATAATAACAACCTCCCAATATGACATTTATTATTTTCAGACTCCAAATATATTACCAACCTTTGATCACTTTGAGACTTTCCTTTTTACTTTTCAATATGGTAAATACAAAACAGTAACCATTTATGGATTTCACAGTAAGATTAATATGTACAGGTAGACTAAAATGAAAGCCAACATGTGCGGGGTTGCCGTGCATAAGTAATCATCCAACTTTTATTGCGCAATATACACTACGTTATATATGGTTTCCATCTTGAAATTCGGCAGTCATGATAATCTCTAAGGTAACAAAACATCCATTAAAGACAATATAGAATGATAAAATTTGTGTTTGTACATTGTACTTATATGCAGTCTCAGTTTTTCAGAATGGCATATGGTGCCTATCTTGGATTTCCTGATTCTTATAGCATGCAACCTAACAAACAATCCTTCCAGAAGGTTTGGTCTGCTAAAATTAGCAAAATTTCACACCAGCTATACATTTAGCTTACTTTTCGCCATATAAGTATTGTGTTTTATATTGTTCAAGATGGCGGACGGCGGCCATCTTGGATTTCGATGACTTAGTGAGTTTCAACCGACACACAGCCCTTCCAGCAGGTGTGACATGCTAAAATCAGTGAATATATACACATTAGTTTCACTTTTAGCTTAGATCCCACAAACGATATGGAATAGTATGTCCTTTTAGATGATACAAGGCAGCCATATTGAATTTCATAGTTAAAACTAAATATTAACCATACCAGCAGTCGTAGCATGATATAATTATTGGGAAACGACACCTCATTTGTGTTTCTTGTTCATCTCGTCACAGAGATAATGCATTTATATATTTCAAAATGTCGTTGGCGGCCATTTTTAATTTTGTGAAATTTTGAAGATATTTTCTCATAATTTTTGAAAAATACATCTGAGCTAGTTTTTTGTAAAATGGTTCAAGTTGACAAATCAACAATAACAAAAATTAGGAATATTATGGTCATGGAATCCTCAGAAATTACCCTATTAAAGCTTACAAACACCAGTGAATATGCAGTAACACTAAATACAAAATACTTGTTTATGTGGCGGCATGCCATGTTACATATATGTATTATTTAGTAATAATAATAATAATAATAGTTTTGTATGGTAGTCAAATATAAATACATTGTATGTTCCATCATTTAAAGCCCGTGTGTCTCAGAAGTGGATGAAATGCGAGCAAAAACGTTGGTAAACGAGCATTTCGCAGTAGATTTGTATCGGTCTCCTGAACATATAATTATGACCCTATGGGTGACCTGAAACAAGACAGCAAAAATATTGTGTTATTGAAAACATAAATAAATATAGCATTCATATGTCCAGCTGATGCGCTCGAACTTAGTAGCCACGTGCCTTACTATGATTTGACACTACGTCATCGACACGTCACCTATAGTTCTCACATTCTTAAATTCGGTTATTTTCATAATCATGCACATACATAGTGTGTAAAGGTATTACACTGTTTATGGTTATTATATAGAAACGTGCAATGCTGACCATAGCTTGTAATATAGATTTGACGCTTTTCAAGGACGTGTGTTTTTGTATCTTATCTGCAGCAAAGCGTTAGTTAGTGGTAACATGCCTCGCTTAAAGGAATTAAGTCACTACTCGCGTGGCTTTTTGCGGACAAATGCGATATTTACGACCAGTGGCAAGTTGCGACTGTATTCATACAACATTTCTTGATATATCTCAACTGATTTTGTGAAATACAAGTATGTAAGTCATCATTTAACGATACTCATTATAACACAATATATGCATATACAAAGCAGAATTTCATTGATAAGTTAGTTCTATATCATAACAGTGAACACTGATATTGTACAACCTATTTTGGATTTGGTAGCCATTTTCAAATAATCCAAGATGGCGATTCGCTATGGTTTGGAAAATAGAGAGAAAGTTATTTTCCGATAACTGTTTCCATACATTATCCAAGCCAAATGTAATTTACAAATATATAAACAGTAGTATATGGGAGTTGAAATGATACCACCACATCTTGGGAGGCGCCACGACCCCGCCCTCCTCCCCACCACCGTTCCGGGCGAAAGGGCGATTTCGTAGCTCAAATACGTTACAAGTGAAGCATATTCCCACGCCGTGGGATCACGCATGGTTGCGTACTGAAAATTGTAATGCTTTATCGCAGCGTTATCAAATTGTCAACTATTATTAGTAACGCCGCCCGCCCTCCTCCCCTCCCGGCCGTACCTGACGAAAGGGCGATTTCGTAGCTCCCGTGAAGCGTCGCTCGAGGCGAGCCCACACCCCTGGGTGGCCACAGTGTAATTGAATAATTGTAATGGCGCTTACAGTGTAATGTCCAGCAAAACTATATAAGGGAGACAACTAGGTAAATAACGTTTTTACAGAGTAAGATTACAGCGTAATACAAAGGGAAACAACTAGGTAAATAAAGTTTGTACACAGTATGATTACAGCGTAATCCTCGACTGAATTTGTTATGCGATTACGGCGTAATTCTCAGTGAAAAACACATGTTGTATAGGTATGTAAAGATGTAATCAGTGTATTTCGCTCACCGAGGTTACGATACAACGTATATACAATATAGTTTACCAATGTACACATGATATCTTCCGGGTTGGTTCGTTGTTTTAATTTTATTTTTAAGAATTTAAAAAAGGAACACATCCTATTATTACATAGAAAACATAACTAATTATAAGAAAAGGAGCAGGGACCAATCTTAAGGTGTCTATATTTAAGGTCACACCAAATTTACGGACGGAATATTCGCTTGCCTATATCGGGGCACCCCAAACAATAGGCTGATCATATCTAACCGGGCCACCAATTATGTTTGTCTCTGTCAGTAGACGACAATGTTCCTCTCCGCGTAGCGAACAAGCGATACGAGATTTAACTTCCTGGTGCACACAAATCTCTAGCGGCCATTCAAGGAAGTATGGTGGCCGGTTGCGGACATGTCCGGGTGATAATCACGACAGTGTACTTGGAACGAGGGGGAAAGGTATCTTGCTCGAAAGATTTATGCTTCGTAAGGTGGCGCAAACGGAACTGCCGGGCAATATGGCGGCGGGGCCGTCTGCTGTTGCAGACACGCCAACAAGCATATCACGTCCTGAGGCGGGCGAGGAGAGTCCTTCTCTCGTCGGCGCTACCCTCAATGACGAGTGTTGTTACGTCGTCATCTCCCAAATCATGCGGGTGGGCCTTGGACCGGATCGCGCCCTTTAACTCCTGATACCTGGCCATCTCTTCGACGACCAGTTTGAACTCACTATCCGATATATCGTTGTCGGTTATTGCTTTCGACACGATAACGTCGATACTGTTTTTCTTCGACCTCGCAAGAACTGCTATTCGGTCGTGCTTTCCACTCTTGATCCTCGAACTTGCGGGCTACCAGTCTGCTCGTCATGCAAATCAGGCTTGCCCCTGAGGCGACTGCACTCAAGGCCATCGCGATCGGCGCGTCAGCGACTGTTGACAATAAAGATACACTCCCCATCCCGCTCAAAACGGAAGATGAGGCTAGCGTGGTGTTCAACCCTTCGACGACGTTGACTGCCCACCTATATTTTTTTGCATGACCTATCCGTGTGACTCTCTCATGCTGGATAATCTGTTGTATCTCGACAATCCTGGTCATCCTAAAAGATGCCGGGTCAGCCGCCCCGGACGGCAGTTCAATATATATTTGTTCGGCATTCATCATAAATCAAGTTCGATTAATAGTTTCACCACAGTGGAGGAACTCGATTGGTCGGCGAATTCTGTACCAAGGTTAATAACACTACCGGCGGGAACTTTTAATTATAGTGTCATCGAATATGGTAAGCCCTGACACCCTGACCTCCGCACCACGTGCTTGGTGACGCCAAACGTCTGATCTACCCCCTTCAGGGCGAGATTCCCTCGGACTTCGGTAGCAGCATGTCCCTTAAAGTTGACCGAACAGACCGACATCCCGTATATATGTTGCTCGCGTTCGAGCCAAATGAATATTCGTGGGCGCCCGCGCTCAATAAACACCGTTCCTGGGCCCAAACTGTTATGAAGGGCTTCCGAGCTTGCAATCGTTGACATGTGTGCAATCGCCGTAGCCGCATCTATGCGGACCTGCACAACGCTCTTCTCTATCCTTCTCATTGCCGCCCATCGTTGCTGGCTGCTCCCGCGATGGGCCCAGTGCTGGAACTGCCTGGGCCGTATATGCTCATTATCGGTTATTTCGAGAACGGCTGAAATCGGGTAATCGTTCTTTAACTCTCGCGCTTTATCATCGAAAATACAAATATTCAATTCGTGGATGTGTCCCGATTCCAAACGTTTCATCTCTGGGTTTGGGAAGTCTAAAGTCAGGGTCTCGCCACAGAAACAGTCGCTGGTGTGCACAACTATTTATATACCCCTCCTCCTATACTACCTCTCCATCCATGATTATATCTTCAGATACTGCCCGACTATACTCCTCTAGTTAACTATATACAATTAATGTCAATTAATCATGTATATAATGTAATATGTAATATATGTCATACCATGCAGTAATAAAGAACATCAAAGGTATGAATGCACATATCATATCACAATTACAATAAATGTGAAATTCCCAAATGACGTTACCAAGTTTGTCACAGTTACAAGTTTGTCACAGTTACTATTCCATCATGTGTCATATTGTTGCATACTCTATATGTATCTCTTAATATGTGATCTCGGTCTATAGCATGGGACTGTACATGGACACGGTGGTTTATGCTTGCTCCACGCACTGTTGCACACAAATGTCAAGTTTAATCGTTGCTACACAAACTGTAGCATCATAACGCAATGACAGTTATACCAACTAAGTTGCATGTATATATCATGCAACTCTCGCACTTATAACACCAATACCGCTACACACACTGTAGCAAATGACCAATGGATTACACAACGTAGCTACACACACTGTAGCAAATGATCACTGGGTTACACAACGTAGCTACACGCACTGTAGCAAGTTACACACACGTATTGCGCCATATATGTCGTAGACACTGTAGCATGTTACATATTGGCTACGATTACACAAACTTTGCTACACACAATGTAGAAAAGTATTATTGGTTACACCATATATGTTTTAAACACTGTAGCTTTATTCAACTTGGTTACGGTTATACAAATTTTGCTACACACACTGTAGTAAGTTATGCATGCGGGTTAGGCCGCATCTGCTACACACACTGTAGGGTTGCGCCACATCTGCTACACACACTGTAGCAAGTTACCCATGCGGGTTACGCCACATCCTGTACACACACTGTAGCAAGTTACACTGGAGCACGATTCTGCCTCGTATACACATAGCCTTCCGTCACTGGTCTACTGTAGGCAAGAATGCTGCGCCTACACCCGTCGCTACGTTTCGGGTGGACACTGCAATACAAAGTACAGCTACATTTGCGCATTGCTATACATTAAAATACTTGCATATTAATAGTTGGTACAGCCTTTACAAATACAATCCAGTCAGTTTGCAGACAAAAGTGATGCACACATTTAAACAGCCAATGAAGTTCCAATTTTGAAAATAAAAACTGCTCCAGATTCAACTATTGTATCCCTTATCTCTTACATCTACTTCGTAACAACACTACGTGGTACTTACGCCAACTGGGCTGTATAAGACGATGTAAATCCTGAATATTTGCACAACATACATCCAACTTCACCAAACTTTCCCAGCTGACTGTCCAGAGTATTCACACTAATTTCTCACCTACGGACATTTACTCACCCTACCTATCTACAACTAAGCCTAGCCATTGTGAGATACTTACACACAAAGCCTTGACCAGAGTGACCATTCCCAATACCGTTAATACCCCCAGGCATTTGGATAATTTACCATTATTATATCCAAATGTACTCGATACCATTAAATCACATCGTGACATTACTCCCCACTGAAAGCAAATTTCCCACAATTTGTCTCATTCCCATGTGACGTACACCGATTACCTTCCACCTATGGTACATCGAGAACCTCATCACTATATCCCTTCATCTGGAGAACATCTACTTAGGATATCCGCACCCACATTGTCCACTCCTCTAACACCATGTGGAGAGAATATGTGTGGCTGTAAAGCCTTGCCCATCTCATAACTCTCACATTGGTCACCTTCGCCTTGGTCATCCAAATCAGTGGCTGGTGATCCGTTTCTAACACAAACTGTCGCACATACAAATACTTCTGAAACTTTTGTTTACACCCACACAATAGCTAAGCACTCTTTCTCAATCGTAGAGTATGCTTTATCGCTAATCAAAAGCTTCTTACTTGCATGCATGACAGGAAATGTCTCACCATCACTCTCCTGCAACAGCACAGCACCGATACCCACATCAGACGCATCTGTTATCGCGGTGAATCCAAGCGATAGGTCTGGTAAGTGAAGGATTGGACCACTAGACATTTTTTCCTTGAGTGTCTGGAATGCCAATTCCTGACTGTCTGTCCATTCAACAACATTGGCCTTACATTTTCGAGTCAGATCTGTCAGAGGCGCTACACTTATTGAAAAGTTTGGGATGAACTTACGATAGTAACTTGTAAGACCTATAAATGCTCGGACTTGCTTCTTTGAATGTGGCCTGGAAATATTGAGAATCTTCCCTATCTTACCTGGTTCTGATTTCATTCTACCATCACCAATAACATGACCTACAAATTATAACATCTTATGTCCAATGGTGGTCAGAACATCTTGCTACTTAGTCAAAAGTGTACACACCTGTTCCGATTGCTCTGTCGTTAATGTGTCCGCCACCGTAACATCATTAACAGTTTCAGTTGCTTCCAACACAGGAGATATGATCCGCGGTTGCTCATTCTTACTGTTATCCTCACAATCCTTACTTGAAGTTACATTCACTAAGCCTGAACATACATACTGCAAGCTGGTCACCCCCACTGCACATATAATGGTGTTGGTTTCTACCCTGTCAACATACATCTTCAACATATTTGCGTGATACGTGCGTATTTTACCATTAACTTTCACTCTGTAATCACTTATACCAACCCGCTCTACTATTTCATATGCTCCTTTCCACTGCTTTAACAGCTTGTTCTGATCAGTTGGCAACAACACCATCACTTTCTGGCCTACTTCGAGCAATGACATATGCCGCAATGGTATTTTAGTAACCCTACCTTTTGGTATAATTTTCTGAAATATGACACAAGACATGCATTGCCGTCTAACATCTCTCCCTAATCCTGGCCAATCAAATTGTGACTGTATTCTATCAATAGTTTTCCGAAAACCAAGATGACCTCCCATAAGTGATTTGTGAGCTACTTTCATTATTTGTTCCTTAAGGGTCTTAGGAACCACTACCTGCTTATAGACTCTTCCATGAGCTACCGCTGGTGCTGAAAAATCCCGACATAACACTCCATTCTTGTAGATAAATGTTGATACATTGTTACCTGTATG
The DNA here is from genome assembly GCA_029237695.1 of Conchocele bisecta. Lineage (NCBI taxonomy): Eukaryota > Metazoa > Mollusca > Bivalvia > Lucinida > Thyasiridae > Conchocele > Conchocele bisecta. Next base: position 3,868,672 of record CM055278.1, on the reverse strand, counting down.
CTGTTCTTCTCTGCTTTTTCCTAACTCGTGTAGTTTGGCTATACTTACATCTTCTTGCTGTTGTTTTATCAATTGCTCTCTATCTATGGATACATCCATCTACACTGCTGTTTTCAATGGTTTCATAGGTTTGTACGTATCCGTTGTTTGACTGAGTGTCTCTACTGCACTTACCGTGTTGAGATCTTCTTTTTGCCATCTTGGGTCTGGGTCATATGGGTTTCTAGCACCTGGAATGTTACCTAAAATCATATCATATAGGGTTCCTTCCATACAAGCTGCATGTACTGTACCTTTATAGTATGGTGTATCTAGATCTACTGAACTGATTGGCCATTCTACTTCCGTTCCATTTACCAACTTACAATGTTGCGTTGTTCCAGTCATTGATGTACCACAGTATATTGCCTGATTAATCATCACACCGCTGCACCCAGTATCTCTCATAACACTAATTTCCTTACCGTTAGCAAAACCCTTATGCACAGGTATTTTCTGTAAGTGTGCCTCTACATCACCGATACTGACTTTTACCTGGTTCCCGTCTAATTGCTTTTTCGATGATACATTTATATTATGTTCATCATTTATGTGTTCAGTTTTCCTTACTTCGACACTAGACACTTGGACCTTGTTCTGTTGGCACTCTCTTGCCATATGACCTACCTTTGCTCATACATAACATTATCTCTCATTTGGGGAAACATATGGTTTTCTAGTACCTATATCACTACCCGACCTGGTTAGTTTTGACTTACCATCATCTGATTTTTTGTATTCTGTGTTGTAAATTTATGAGGTCTGCCTTGATTATAATACGGAGTTTCTCTTGCCTCAAGGACATGTTCAGCTAATTGGGCCATATCCATTGCGGTGGTTGGTTTTCTCTCCCTCAAAAACACACTTAAATCCTTACCGGTGATGTTAAGAATCTGTTATCGAAGTAATAAATCCTTTTCCCCATCAAAATATTTTTCAGTTTCACTCAGTTCCACCCACCTTGTGAAATAATTTTCTATTCTCACTACAAATTGACTAAATGTCTCACCTTGTTCTATATTTGATGTCCGAAATTTTCTGTGAAACCCTTCCTCTGTCATCTCATAGCGCTTAAACAGAGCCGTCTTTACCTTCATATAGTAACTAGCATCTGCTAATGTCATCCGATTGTATACCTCCAAAGCTTTACCTTTTAGCAATGTACTAAGGTAAGTTGCCCACTGGTCTTCTGGCCAACCTTGTGCTATTTCTATTAACTACAATGGTTTTATATATAAATCAACGTTATCTTTGGTTTCCTCAAACGGAGATAATTTAGGGGCCTTTGGTATTGAGGATCAAGAACCAGAATGTCTGTTACTGTAAGTAGCTCTATCGGATTCGCTACTGGATAGTCGCAACCTTTCTCTTTCCAACTCAAACACTTTAGCAAGTCTCCTCTTTGCTAGGGCCAACTTCTCATGCACAAGTAAACTAGCTTGTTCCTCTACATGTATCTTAAATTATCGCTCACGTGCTCTCTCACCTCGTTCTATCTTAGCATGCTCCTCTCGCTCTTCTAAAAAATTATGTAGAGTGTCTCCACTATACCCCAACCGTTCGCCCAAACTAATAATCTCTTCCATTGGGACTTAACTCTACATCTAAGTCCACGAACTGAGTTCACAGTATACCCTTATTATGATCAGTCACTGTCACATAAAAGTATGAAAGGTAATTAGCTTTCCCTTACCCGGATTCTCCACCGAAATGTCACACCTCAATTAGACTCGTGACTCAGAAATATCAATGGAGTATTTATTTACAAGATATACACGGTATTTGCACTGTACAAAACGTATAAATTTGTGATAGAGTATCGTTCACTACTTATCATTTATCCGCTATCTATGTGACTCCTACAACACTAAACCTCCTACCGTACTACTCCCCTTACTACACTACTACTCAATCTATGCTATTCCTTCTATGTTACCTCTTCCTTTAGTACACCTCCTACGATACCACCTATTTATATACCCCTCCTCCTATACTACCTCTCCATCCATGATGCTATCTTCAGATACTGCCCGACTATACTCCTAGTTACCTATATACAATTAATGTAAATTAATCATGTATATAATATGTCATACCATTCAGTAATAAAGAACACGAAACACATGCATGCACATATCATATCACAATTGCAATAAATGTGAAATTCCCAAATGACGTTACCAAGTTTGTCAAAGTTACAAGTTTGTCACAGTTACTATTCCATCATGTGTCATATTGTTGCACACTGTATCTCTTAATATGTGATAGTTAATTTCTGTCTATAGCATGGGACTGTACATGGACACGGTGGTTTATGCTGGCTCCACGCACTGTTGCACACAAATGTCAAGTTCCATCGTAGCTACACGAACTGTAGCATCATAACGCAATGACAGTTATACCAACTATGTTGCATGTATATATCATTCAACACTCGCACGTATGCCACCAATACCGCTGCACACACTGTAGCAACTGATCAATGGTTACACAACGTAGCTACACACACTGTAGCCAACGTAGCTACACGCACTGTAGCAAGTTACACACACGCATTACGCCATATATGTCTTAGACACTGTAGCATGTTACATCAAGGCTACGATTACACAAACTTTGCTACACACAATGTAGCAAAGTATTACTGGTTACACCATATATGTTTTAAACACTGTAGCTTTATTCAACTTGGTTACGGTTACACAAACTTTGCTACACACACTGTAGCAAGTTACGCATGTGGGTTACGCCGCATCTACTACACACAATGTATGGCTACGCCACATCTGCTAAACACTGTTGCAAGTTACCCATGCGGGTTACGCCACATCTACACATAGCTTTCCGTCACTGGTCTACTCTAGGCAAGAATGCTGCGCCTATATCCGTCGCTACGTCTCGGGATGACACTGCGATACAAAGTACAGCTACATTTGCACCTTACTATACAGTAACATACTTACATATTAATAGTTGGTACAGCCTTTACAAATACAATCCAGTCAGCTTGCAGACAAAAGTTGTGCACACATTTATGCAGCCAATGAAATTCCAATTTAGAATATAAAAACTGCTGCAGATTCAACTAATATATCCTTTATCTCTTACATCTACTTCCTAACAACACTACATGGTACTTACGCCAACTGGGCTGTATAAGACGACGTAAATCCTGAATATTTGCACAACACACATCCAACTTCACCAAACTTTCCCAGGTGACTGTCCAGAGTATTCACACAAATTTCTCACCTACGGATATTTACTCACCCTACCTATTTAAAACTAAGCCTTGAGATAATTACACCCAAAGCATTGACCAGAGTGACTATTCCCAATACCGTTAATACCCCACAGGCATTTGGATAATTTACCATTACTATATCCACAGGTACTCGATACCATTACATCAGCTCGTGATAGGGAGATTGCTAGGCTTTCCTGTGGAACCTCGCGTTACGCGAACAACAATGCGTTAATGTACTTATCCCAATCTTTGGGACGCTTGCTCGCCATGTGTTTAAGCATCTGCTTCAATGTACCGTTGAATCTCTCTACCAACCCGTTGCACATATGATGGTAGGGAGTATTAGTAAGTTGTCTCAGTGATAACAGCCTACTGACCTCCTGCATTACGGTCGACGTAAATTGAGGTCCGCAATCTGTTCCTCGGGAATTCCTAATCGACTGAACAAGTCTACGAGTGCCTCAGCTACTCGTTCTGCTTCGATATTCGATAAAGTTGCTGCCTCTGGATATCGTGTGGCGTAATCTACCAACGTTAGGCTATACCAATTTGTATTATCCGTTGCTGGATAAATCGGTCCTACTATGTCTACGGCTACGCGTTTTAATGGCGTGTCTATCAGTTGTCCAGCGGTACCTTTGTTACATGACCCTTCGAGACTGTTCGTTGACAAATGTCGCATGACCTGCAGTATCGTGTCACGTTACGGGACACGCCAGGCCAGAAAAATTCTGCCAAAACGCGATTTGTTGTTTTCTTTACTCCTAAGTGTCCGGACATAATAGATTCATGTGCCACCTTTAAAACGGTCTGTCTAAGTTTTTCCGGAACGACTAATTGATAATATTTCCTTTTGCTACTTGTCGTCTCAAACTGTCGATACAGTAAATATTTTCGGTACAGGAATGACGAACGTTACCGTTCTTAGAATGTTTAACGTTTCCGTTTTTTTGCGTTAGTGTGCAATGACGTTATCGTAACGTCGCTTGTTTGTTGTTCTTTGAACCCACATCGTGAAACGTGCGACACGGCCTCCGGTACCCGCAGTTTCCGGTACGATTCATCGCGTTTCAAAACCTGTGAACGCGTTTCAACTACTAACGTGGTCGCGCCTTTGAAATCATTTAGCACAGGAAGTTGTGACCCATCTATGTTCCCGATCGTTACATCGTACATAGTTTCTTCCATGCATAATGCTTCTGTCTCTCCTAGAAACTGATCAGGATGTACTAGTTCCTTTCTCACTACTAGGCCCGTGCAACCTGTATAATGCATCACAGTCACCATTTTCCCATTCAACAAACATTCTGTCACTGGTAATTTCGCACTGGAAAATTTGCATCCTGTAACCTTCGGACTCGGGTCAACTTCCTTACCTGCGCATATCATAGTGATTTCTTCTTCATCTTTCGTCTGGTTGTCCTCTACAATACACAAATTACCCTGATCTACAGGTGGGGAAAAGGGGGCGCCCTCTACCTCTTCCAAGGTGGTGATAACGCCCTCTGCCCCTGCTCCTGCCTCTATTCCTGCCTCTGTGTATTGCACCCTTCTCTTCTGGTTCGTCGCCGGTGAACTGCACAACTTGCCTTCTTTCTCGGTTCTTTCTTTGTACTACGTACTTTGTACCGCCTCTGGCTTCCGCAAAGAAGTCAGCTTGCACTGCCATCTCATATACTTTGCTAACAACCTTTTCCTTAAGAAAAACGTACAAGTCACGATTGCAAGTGCTTAGTAACTGATCCATGAGTAAGAAATATATCACGCCTTCATAAGTGCGTTCAACTTTGCCTAGTTCAAACCACCTATCAAGATAACTATTAGCCCTGTTGATATATTGAACAAATGTCTCACTCTGTTCTGGCTTACCGTTCTTAAATTGCTTCCTGAACCATTATATGGTTAAGTAAAACCTTTTGATCAAGACTGTCTTCAATGTGTCATAATCAAGAGCATCTTCCAACGATAAACGGGAGTACACATCTAGAGCTTTGTCCCTTAATAATGTGCTAAGGTGTAATGACCACTGACTTTTCGGCCAACCTTGCACTTCCGAGTAACGTTCAAACCGTGCCAGATAGCTATCCATATTGTCCTTATCTTGATCAAAATACGGTAACTTTGGACCTTGTGGCACCTTATGCTCAACTACTGGACTATAATGATCCGATATTCCCATTTCTGCCTTCGCTATCAGCCTCGTCTGTCAGCCTCAAGCCTATCTTACTCAGTCTGTCTTTCTACCTCTTTTCCTAGTCTGTCAGCCTCAAGCCTATCTTTCTCAGCCTGTCTTTCTACTAGTCTATTCTCTCTCTCTCTCTCTCTCTCTATCTTGCTCTTCGTTCACAAATGACATTAACTCATTCCCAGTTAAGCCTAATTCCCTGCCTACATCCATTAACACCTTAATGGTCGACATGACTCTGTACAGCTCGTTGGAATACGGGGTCTCAGCACTACTGTCAAGAGGACTGTGCGAGTCTCAACCCGATTCACACCTTATTGGATAATGTCAAATCCGGTATGTATTGTGTTCCTTCCCAACCGACTAATCCTAGTCCAACACTTTTGGGGAATTTAAGTTATATGTCACCTTCTCACCAATCTCATATTGTGAGGAATTTTTGGATATACGTCACCTTCCCACTCGACTAGTATTTACAATTATGAGAAATTTTCCATACACGAAAAACACATTACATGGTCAGTTGTGCTAGAGTCGTCAAGCGATTAACCACACACCAACAAAATGGACCCTGGGTCTAATGTTATAACCCGGAAAATAGTGAATCTGTCTCGGATCAAACCCAACCAACTAGAACGACCCCTATTTTTAGGGATACGCCATATCATGTGGTGGATTGATAAATTATAATGGATTATATTGCAAGATATTATGTATAGGGACTGGGGTATATATATCTGTAAGATGGACAGGGGTAACATTTATCCTTATTGCAATCCCTACATTGACAGACGTCTCGGACAAGAGTAAACCTGTCTCATTTTACTGATTTTCACCAGTAATGACCATAGGGTCCTCTCCACACCATCTTTGATGTTCCCAATAAACTATAATCCCATTTCTGACACCATTGTCACGCCAGGGTGACACTGGAATAGTTCATTGTTTTGTCGGAACACCAAGCACGTTGTGGAAAGAGTCAACAAGGCACATAGTTACAGTGATGATGTATTTACAAATTATGATACACACAAATAATATAATGAATATTCAAGACAGTACGGACAACGGCCCCTCGATGGTTCACCAAAGCACATCACACAACCAAGGCACAGTAACGATTCTGGAACAGGTAAGTATCGTATAACAATGTTCATCACGTTCAAGATACGAACTTAGAGTTTCTGTTATCAAACTCAGGTTTCCGCCATGATGACGGTGACGTTTTATGACGTCGTTCAGTTACATTACTTAGAAGTATTAACGACTACTTGGGCAGATGGGTTGAAGATATAACATGGGTAGACGTCCTTTGAGATTCATCTCGTCCTTGGACAGAATGACGTCACCGGAATAAAACCCAGCTCGCTACGCCCTGGTCCACACGGAGCAGAGTCCCCGCTGGTACACAGTGTCGTGTAGTGGACCCCATAATATTATCGGTGCATCGTACTGGTTCTACACAATAACACCCGATAGACGTGCCGTCGCTGGTTGCTGGCTGACTGGCTGAATGGCTGGGACTACAAAACACCAACGATGTTGTTACCACAGTGTAACGTGTTATAGTCTCCATAATAGTCACAGTAGTACACATGAACTCATTATTATGATTGCATAGCAATACTAAACAACCTCGTAAATTACAATGATGAATCATGATAAATTGCAATGTGCACAAAGATATTTTCACTAGTTGGAAGAAGGGGGCTGATGGAATTCATATGTCGGAGAATGCGATATAACACATTAATGAACAGCCACTATATCTAGTGAACCCAACGATATATATATTCACAGCCATACATGTGAACTTCGACGTCATTCACAGTTATTTACCATTAGTAAACAAACATTTAATTGCGACTGGCGTTACCCTAATCAGAGTGACCGTGGCCAACTGCGCTAATTTAATAAAGAGCAACTATGCCAAGTATTTTCATGTGCAGACTCACAGTATTACATTACTAATGATAAACACTGTAGACTCTAATCAGACATTTAGAGCAGAACTGTCTGATCTGATCTATCCTGGTCGCAATAGCATTATCACTATTTACCATTCACTGTGAACGTACATGACGTAATACAATGAATGTACAGACGACTTGGGTTGGAGTTTTACCTGTGTCCAATATAGAGTAAATGAAAGTCATCCAGAAAATTCACGTTACATTTGTTACAAATTTGGCAATATTCTCATATACAGTACAGGACGCATGACTGATATTGGACTGAATCGTAATATAAAATGCATAGCTAAACTTTAGTAAACATTTCAATCGTGTTCGCCCTTCGTTTACAAATATAATAAATTGCTACTGCAAGAAGTCGGAGTGACATGCACCAAACACATGAGAATAATATGCCATTACAATACTCACGGAATGTTCCCACATGCGAGACCTGTAATCGTTATCATTTTCACGTAAACACGAATTATTAATTATTCAGTTAGATTTTATCAAGGGTGATTTTATCTACGCAGCTGAGACATGCCATACGGCTTTTATTGCTCAAGCATTTGGTCGAAATGGGTCCAAATAACTCAAGTAAACGAAATAAGGCAGTAAGCAGCAGGGGGGGGGGATGAGTAACACAATTGGGGTGGGGACCTCGCCAGCGTCCATCGAGCCTCCAGCCCTATTTCGGCCTCCATATTTCGTTATCCTTGCCCTTTTCTGCGTCCACCGGGCCTACTAGCCATATTTCAGTCCCTATTTTGTTATCCTTTCCCTTTTCTGTGTTCACCGAGCCTCCCAGCCCCATTTCAGTCCCAATTTTTTCATAATTTGTCATATTTTGTCATAATTTCTCATAATTTGTCCGCTGTCCGCCGAGCTGCCTGTCTTTTTGGGTTTTTGTGTCGTGCAATTGGAGGATCAATGGGAGTTGGAAGAGCAATCGGGGATTGCGGTTCCGTCACTCTCGCAGGTGTGTCTTGTGTCATCATTTATAATATTAGAGCTTATAGTTTGTGGGCATATATGTCCAAATTGATAGTGTTTAGCCGTGGTCAACGCGGTTGTCAGCGGAGCTAAGTACATTCCAAACGTGTGATAAATTGAGCAGCAGGCCGTTCTAAGAGTGTGTCCTACAAAAGGGTCAGTCTCTAGATCAGCAATCACCCCCGCAGTGTCAGATATAGGGAGAATTGCACAGACAGTGGTAGCGTACAAATGAATAGCCGCTGCCCCAAGAGTTTTCGTCATCTCTGCCCCCAATTTGGATTCGTATCGCGCATCATACATTTTATCAACCTCTACACTGACATTTTATCAACCTGGCAAACTGAGAGACGCCTACCGAAATACTGCTCCGATTGCCCCCCAGCAACCAGCGCAGCAAGCCGCTCGCGGCGCGTCGTGTTTTCATTTTCTTTCAGGACCGTATCGGCAGCCGTTGCAATCCCCGATTGCTCTTTCGGGAAAGATGTCGTGTCGGTTCCTACAGTTTCTTTCGGGAAAGATGGCGTGTCGGTTCCTACTGTCTCTTCCATTAGCTGGTCGAGAAGTTCGTCGCAGTTCATTGTGTTTTTAATTTCAACAGTGTTGGGTGTACTATTCTGACTAGCCTCATAAGTCTAACATATTGATTTAATCCAATAATATTGGTAAGTAATAATAGCGCACCACCCGATACTTATGATCATCGTTATGCTCGCAACAAAGCAATAAATTAATTTTAAGAAAATTAACAATTATTAAGCGGAGCATTAGCATTGTTAAGCATTGTTAAGTATTTGTTGAGCATTGTTCAGCAATTGCTCAGCATCGTTAAGCATTTGCTCAGCAGTTACTAATTAATTTTATAATTTTCTTAAAATTTATTATAAAATTAAGCGTTAAGCAATTGCATAATACTTAATTTTAAGAAAATGATTTAATTAATTGATAACTTCGTAAGCAGTTGGTTGATCAGTCTTTAGCAGAAGCTTGGCGTGCTTAGTTTCCGAAAGCATCTGTCTAACCTGCAGGCGCTCCTCGCGCGTTGGGATAACGTCGTTCTCTCGAAGACAGTCATCGAATGAGTCTCGGTCCTTGCAGAGAAAGAGGGCGACCCATTTCGTTTGCTCGCGCAGATCCTTGAGGACGGCGTTGTACTTCTGAGTGGAGATCAATACGCTTTGCCCCGCATGGCGGCCAGAAAATGTGAGCTCGGAGAGCATGTCATTCTTTTTGGCCATTGCCGCCTTGGCCGAGCAGTCGTCCATCACGTATAGGGTGGGCTCGCCCTGGAAGATTTGGTATAAACCACGCAGCCAATCGTAAAGCCTATCACTGAGGTCAATAACGTATACCTCAGGGTCGGTCCATATCCACGGGCGCCGCTGATAAGTATCGTTGTGTCGCACAGTGGGACACAGGATCACAATGTGTCGAAATATATCGCGGTAGGACCCCTCGAGCAAGTCGAGGATGCAAATTGTTTTTCCGCATCCTGTCTGCCCACATATTAAGGCAGAGTGGGCTTTAAAGTTTGAAGGTAGAGTTAAATCTCCAATCGTGAATTGGTGTTGATTTATTAATAAATCGTTAGAATGATTTTTTATTAAATCAGTAGAGTGCTGAGACGTATCGACCATCTTCGATGTTGAGTTGTGCGTTTGTAATTATATATAGATACACGTTCAATGGCCCAGCTCCATCCGCCTCTTTGGTTATCTGGATCGTCACACCCTCGCTAGCGTTCTCAACTCGGCGTCCACTACCGTGCATTTGGTCGTCGTCGTTGACTCGCATGTCTAACCATAACGCTTATTTGCTAGTCAGGAACTGCGCGAGGGAGACGTCCGAAAGCTGCAGGTCTTTGGCAACCGCGGCAACCTCTGGGTCACGCTTAAAGCCAGCAGCAAACTGCTTTCTGACTTCGTCCCACTGCTGGTGCGAGCGAAGTCCTGCGCTGTAGAGTTGATTGGGGACTCCCTCGATCGTCACCTCTACCTTTGTGATTTTGGGGTTATATAATTTGTCGGTTTTTCTAACCCCGAGCGCGAACCGACGCTCCTCGAACAGCATCAGTATACCTTTCATCGAGCGGGCGGGTACGTTGACATTAATATTCCACAATGTGTCACTTTTGTCTTTCGCCATCTTGCGATGGCGAAGAACTCGGTCGTAAAGTATGGCAACGCGCCCGGCGTACTGTGTTCTGATCAATCGCGCAAGATCGGCCATCGTGACCATGTCGTACTCCAGCGAAACATTGTCGATCGTATACGTCGATGCCATGTCGGTGGCTATGAGAACTCGGCCGTAGTCGTTGAACGTTAGTTAGTATTGGAGGCGGTCAGCCAAAGCGCTCTGATAGTAGGGCATGTGACTCTCCAGCAACTCAAAGTCGAGTGGGATGTAGAAGCGGTTGCCGTAAGCGGCCGCGATCGCGTTGTCGCTCGCGTCGTTATCTAGCTTGTTACCAGCCCCGATGCTAAGTCTGGTAACGTTTTTATTTTTGCTGGTGTCAATACCCTGATAGACCGCATTATCGCGCTCTTGCTCCGTCTAACAGGTCCTGATAACAATGGTAGACGTCGCTGTCGTCGATCGACATCACCTCAGTACCAGAAATCTTTATCATGGTCTTCTTGACGATGGCGCGACCCAGGTTCTGAACGACGGTTCGGTCCGCGTCTGTCGACGTCAGCGAAATAGTGAAAGCGAGGTGAACAGTCCCCGGCACAATGACGTCGCTAGCTCCGAGGTTTGGGAAGCGGACCAACAGCTGCTGCTTCTGGTCGATCGTCGATGGTTTGTTAGTAATTACGACGCTCTGTCTCACACCTTTCGCCCCAAGGGGCTCCCGCAGTCTGCGGTATGGATTGAGTTTGCGGCCATATTGACTTGAAAACATAGTTTCGATGAAACTAAATACTCGTATGGTATTTTATTTAATACATAATTATTATAAAAATGGCTGGTTACGATATTGGTATGGACGAAGTCGACCGAGACGATTTCCGCGATGATGATGACATCGATTATGACATCGATGATGACATCGATGATGACATCGATGACGAAACGTCCTTCATAGTGAATCAAAACGGTGAGGAAATAGGTGGCGCTACCAACATCATTGGTCTAAGTCAGGAATTAGGCAAGTCAACTGTAGACGACTACTACAACAGTTTGGCAGAAAAAGGTGTGGACCCATCTGTCGGTCGCGACTACTCCAAGTTCGAATTGGATCTGAGCGGTAGGTTGCGACTAAAAGCATCAAATATCCCGATCATCAACATGAAGACCGGAAAACCCCTAGCGCTGAGCACCATTGCCGGAACTCGGGGTGGTGGCGAAATCATAAGGAGCGAACTAGGATTCCCAAATTGGTCGCGTGGTAAAACAATTATGCCGGCCCGCGCTGTAAAGACCCTACAGTCTACCGACGAAATTATGGCAAAGACGGCCGCCGCTATAGAAACTAGTAGCCACCGACGCTATTCGCACAGTGGAGATCAACGAAAACGAAATAGACGGAATACTCAATCTCGACCAAGGGTCGAACGATGACCCACTGCTACCTATTCGCGAACTCCTGGGACTCAATAAGGCTCTACAAAAGGTCCGGGGCGAACTGGTCCTTAACCTCTACAAACTCACGGCGCTGGATGAACATATCGCGCTAGAAGAAAGAAAACTTGGGGAAGCCCGTGACGATAGAGAATCTATCGAGCGGATCAACGAACGATTGCGGTCTTCAGGAGATGAAAGAGAATCTCGCTTGGAGGCTGCCTCGACTAACCGTGAGGCTCTCCACACCAAAATCAGTCGGATCCGCGAAACAATCTCGAGGGTTCTGCACGAGGACACGACACTCGGTGAGAGACTTCGCACTCTGTTCAGAGAGCAGGGCGTCACAATAGTAAGCATCCGCGTAGCTCTCGGCATGACTATATCAACCATAGTTCTAGCTATCGAGCTGCTCGTAGGTGGCGCGGGTGGTGCTGGCGCGGGTGCAGCCGCCGCACCATCCGGCGGAGCAAAGGTGTGGGCAAAAAAGCAGCTAAAAGCCCTCGCTAATCTCCTGGCTAAATTAGCCGGAAAGGCGGCTGCCGCTCTGCCTGGGTTGATCGGAAGTGTCGTCTCCTACTTGTTATCTATATTATCAAAAACGGCCGGATGGCTCGCCAAAAATACTTTAATCGTGGCGATCGTCGGTCTTCTACTATTCTCCGCCCGAGAGTTCCTAAGACCAAAGCGCAAGTAGTACGATCACCACGAGGGCGACTTTCCGCTCCTGTTTCTCCCTCACGATCGCGATTGGAAGAATTGGAGGAACTGGTCGAACCCCATTCGTGAATTGGGGGTGCATCAAGTCCTATTGGAACATGCCGTTCCTGAGCTGGAGCGGAGGTGGAACTTGACTATTCCCGCTCCACTTAGGTTCCCGCTCCTGTTCCAATTCGTGAATTGGGGGAACTTGTTGGTGCGCTTTGTACTGGGGTGGGTGTATCCAATTCGTGAATTGGGGGTTTTATGAAATCTTTTTCAAATGTATTTGAATTTCCAACCTCAACTCCGCTCCAGACCGTCTTGGGGGTGCTCTTGATGATACCCGTGTTCAGGTTCTCGTTGTAGCCGATTTTTTGATCGGCGGTGGCGATTACGATCTGATTATTGTAACCGTAAACCGGGTCGTCTCGTAGTATCATATTGGTCGGCGCCAGATAAATACCTGTTCTAAATGTATAGTGTACTGGTGTGCTGGCATTCTGCAAAACATCTTGATACCGTTTAATCGAATCCGGGAGGTCCACCGGAGATGAGATGGTGTCCTCGACATTTGCCAAGAACTGTTTTTGCGCGTCAAACGCCGCCCCGTATCCTATTATAGAACTGCGCACTTGCGCCTGTGCGCCGAGGATGGCCCAGATGTATGTGCGAATGCAGTCGTTGAGGCGGGAAATCCCAGCATGTGTGAATGTTTTTTGTTTTTCTTCCACAAATGTTGTCCACGCTCTAGATATGTCTACGTGGTGTGTGAATGCGTCTTTCTCACTGAATAAAGGTTTCATCCGCCCTCCATTATCTAACCTATATTTTCCGTCGGGTGTCCAAAACATTGTGAACCTACCTAGACCACGTTAGTATTTTCCACCTTTTGTCTGAAATCTGTTGTCGGTGAAACACCAAACTCGTTGCACAATTTAGCGAAGGCCCTAGAGTCGTAGGTGTTGGATTGCCAGTTAAAAGCGGAGTCTTGAGGAAGAGGCGTTTTCATTTCCGCTAGAACGCGCCGTGTCTGATAGTAAAAATGAAATTGAAACAACGATTTCAACTTTGGATCGTCCTCACCGAGTAATTCGGATGAAAACCCACACACAGAGCGCGCGCACCACACTGCAAAGTTTAATTGGTTTTGCCACCAATCCATCGGTGTTGTCTTCCACGCCACCACAGTTGCGTTGTTCACATCGATATTGCCAGTTATTACGGGGTTTGTGTACTTGTAGGTGAAATCTAGAAAACGGGCTTCGAACTTGTCCCCATTCATTGTGACGCATATGTCTTGCCAACCTAATGCGAGGTTTTTTACACCGTAGCGTTTCACCATATTTTACAGTGAATAATATATATCTCTAATATCCTGGATATCTAATAAATTTCCAACCTAAACAGAATTGAACCCAAAATCTTTTGAAAGTATATTACCATGTTTGCTACTATCACTAGAGTTGTGAACTTCAGAAGTCAATCGACAACTGCTGTGGAAAACGCCGGGTAGGCCTCAGATCAATCACCTTCACGGTTGGATGTCAGAATGTGGGGAAGGGCGAAGGGTTTTACTATGTGAAGGATGGACAACAAGTAGGTGTAAAGCTGCCTCGCGGACTGTTGGGAACAAGACAGCTCATATACTTGGTTTCCACAGAGCTTGACGGTATAGTCAACCTCACTGTATCGAAGGCTACCGGATTGCAACAATGACCATGGGCCCAGACAACCAGATAATGATCTCCCCGATGTTGGGTATTCAACTCGGTTTTAGAGAGACATACTCCGCAAATAAAGGAGTGTTTGTCTCGGGTGAGTACGTCGGTGATAACCCGGTGGACTTCACCTTCACGAAAGATCACAGGGTACACCTGGATCGGGTGAACACATCGTACAACATGTTAGACGGATCTCCCAGCACATTACTGAAAACCGTGCAAGCCAGTGATTGTTTCTTTGGGGAGACTGTGACCTTAGACTTCCCACGCCCCGAGATGAAAGTTTTGGAATCGGGACATATCCACGAATTTACGGTCTGTATTCTTGATGATCAAGCCAGAGAGTTGAAAAACTATTACCCGATTTCGGTCGTCCTAGACATTTCCAATTGAGTATACGTGCCCCCAATAAAATAATTTAATTTTAAGAAAATTATTATGAGTATATACGGACCAGGTAGTTTTCCCTTGAACGGGATTGGGTGACAGATATAAATTCAAAGAATTTGGAACCGGCAGAAGGGGGATTCATCCCGACAGAGAGCGAATTTTTAACTACCGGAAAAACCAGATCACTGATCAATAGAACTATATCGGACGCCACAAACGAGATTCGCAGGAGTATAGCACAGCTTAAGAGTAGACGGCCTGACGGCGACTGCACAAGTTAGCGAAGAGGCACATACAGGACTTAAGGATCTCGGCAGGAGAATAATCCAAGTTGGGGAAGAGGATCATGCATCACTTACTGAACTAGGTTGAAAAATAACCGAATTTCGTGAAAAAGCAAAGACGGATCTTACGGAAGCATATGGGGTATTGCGCTCAGAGCATCGAACGGGTATTGAGAAAATCCGATCAGACCACCAGACGGACCTTACGGAAGCGTATGGGATGTTGCGCTCTGAGACCCATACAGCGATTGCGCAAGTTGGTGAAGGACTGGGTGCAGTGGTTGAGCAGTTTAAGTTATTACGCAGCCGAAAGCCCATCATCACAGTTTGGGATGAGAAGAGGGTGCCATTAAATGAGGGGGCCTATGAATATTCATTCGGTGCCAAAGCGAGCAATATATATGGGGGATACGTCATGACATCTCCAGGTACGGTTCGACGAATGGCGGTCTGTTCGGTTAATGCTAGTGGTAAACCTGTGGGCGCGGTCATCGCAAATCTCGTAGTGGATGGGAAAGAACGGGGGGGGGGGGGGGGTGGAGCCTCTAAACTCGCTGGACGGAGATCAGGGGTGGTTTTGTTCGCCGGTAATGATCCAATTACACTTTCCGAAGGTAGTGTTATTGACTTTTTTACGAAAATCACTAGCCCAGCGAGTTCTTCCACTGTTGTGACATTGTTGATTGAAATAAATTTGTAAAATACCAATATATTGGATAATATGAACGAATCACCGCTTCCGAGCACGCTTCCAATACCAACAATGTTGGACCCCAATCGCGGATTGGATGATATTGGTTTTGGCGAAATAAGTTCAGATTTTAGGTTGGACAATATCATAGAGATGCAGGATATTCTAAAACAAGAGGGGAAACTCGGATGGTAAATGCTAAAAAATATAGACGAGCTGCAAATACAGTGGAGGGGGTGAGCACAGTGCTGGCAGCAATTTCTATAATGGGTGGGGCCGGAACCGCTGCATTGTTATCTACAATCGTAGCAATTCCTATTGCCGCGGGTTTGAGTGGTGTAGCCACTGGGTTGGGGTTGTTATGTATGGCGTTCAGAGTGGTGGGAAGGAAATTCGAAAATAAAAGTAGAAAGCACGACAGAATATCGGTTCTCGCGAGGTCTAAGACAAATAGTATTGACGTTATCTTGTCCAAAGCGTTGGCCGATAACAATATATCTGATGTCGAGTTCGAATCGGTGGTGAAGGAGATATCTCGATATGAGGATTTAAAAAATAATATTAGAACGAAAGCACGTGCCACCCTTCCCAAGATTGAGAATACCGATTGGGATAAATTTAGGTTAAAACTGGGTGATAAAGTGGTAGGAAAAGTTACAACACCACCGTGAATATGTGACCCACCGGCCACCATACATTTCTATAAACCACAAACTGTCCATACCAGGAAGTAATATATAGATCATCTCGATAGCTTGGTGCATTACACGCCAATCGCTATTGGACAAATACACCGGCGTCTGTCTTGGTGGGTGTGTGTGTTTAAATCAATACACACCGTGGCCTCGATAAGGTGAAATACACTGTAGCGGTCGGATAGGAACGCTGTTTAACGTTGATACAATATCGGTTTTATCTTTATAACTGACTTTCTGATTTGAATTATTACTAAACTATAATACTTGCGAGCACGTAATTCCTTGTTAACCAGTCGATGCGTAGCCTGAGTGCCACCGCATGGTGGACATAACAGTGACTCGGATCTGGTTCCTACCCCACAATGCCGACATGGGCGAGGCGAAACGGATCCTCTTCTCATCCATGCCCTGTGATGTTTGCAATACTCGTAAATATCGGTACGAGACAGTGAACATCGACTTCCCTCACCCAGAGATGAAGCACCTTGAGCCGGGGGGCAGTGCACGAATTGGAGGTATCGATCCTCGATGATACTGGGCGTAAATTGGATAATCACGAATTCCCAATCTCGGTCGTCCTTGAGGTTAAAAGTTTGTAATGAGCATATACGGCCCCGGCACATACGTCTCCGAAGAAACTTCTGGCGGAGATGACAACCCTCCGGCGTAACTGGCGACCACCCGTGCAGAACTGGCGACAGCCAGGGTAGAGTTGGGTGCGAGGCGCCCGATAATAGCGGTTTGGGCTGAAGAGCGGAGTTGTCTCACCGAGGGGGCATACGAGTTTCGGCGCAAACGCAAATAACCGTCAACTCGGATTCTTTATGCCCTTGTCTGGAAGTGTTTTCCGAATGTCGCTTTGCTCCGTAAAATATAGAGGCCAGGGCACCGACGAGGTCACGGTGAATCTGGTTGTTAACGGGGAAGAACAGAAGGCCGGAGTGACTAAGATAAAAGGAGCCCGAACCGCATTCGAGGTTTTCGATACTCCAATTGAAGTCTCCGCGGGTGCTTGTATTAACTTTCTTGCGAAAACGAGTGAAGCTACGGCCACATCGAATGTTGTCGGATGTTAATCGAGCTCGATCTATAAGAGACTATTAACTGTATCCCACCCTACCGGGTGTCAGAGCCGGCTCCAACATATTTTAGAATGAACAGGATCTTTGAGATTCAGTCTCCTTCAAGTGGAAACGACCCGCGCAGCATTGGCCAAAACATGTGGACGCGTGGTGAATACGGTCGACGGTGTTAATACCGCTTTGGTCTCGAGGTATCACGAGCGTATCCCTTCTCTCGACGCTCGTGGCGGCACCAGTCGCTGCCGGCTTGAAGGCAGTCGCGGCCGGTGCTGGACTTTTCTGCGTGACTAGCAGGCTGATAACTAGACTCCTACTCGGGCGGCAGAAATAGCATGACCGCATCGCAATTCTAGCGCGCGCTAAGAAAAATAGCATAGACACTTTGGTGAGCAAAGCACTCGCTGACAATGAAATCTCGGACGCCGAGTTCCAAACTACCAACGCCGTACTGAAATCCGACATTCGGGCAAAGGTCGCCTTAGCCCGGTCAGTGAATAACGTACTCGACATAACAAAATTGGTCATGGACGGACGAGCCGAAGAAAGGAGAAACATTATCGAGCGTTTAGGGACCTAGTATGCATGTTCGCGTGTTTTCACGATAAAGTGTATATCCCACCGCCACACAGAGCGGCAGCGCCAGCTGTTCCGTCGGCGCCCCCATTGACCCCCACCGCCCACCATACTTTTTATTGAAAGTTGGAAACAGCGTAGTTGCTCCCAGAGGCTCTGTGGGACTATTCTCTCAGATGGGCGTAATTCTTTTCGAGCTCCTCTAATACTCGTCCAAAAAACCTGCGGGCTCGTTTTTCTCTTTTTATCATTCTATGTCTGACGCGGCAGGCGCCACAAGAAGGACATAGCGCCGGCTCAGACCGAGTTCCGATTCCGCCATTCCTACACGGCCGCGGTTCTAAAGGGATTTGGTGTGTCTAAAAGGTTGTTCTGCAAAGAGGACTTTTTACCTACGGCAACTCATATAATACAAGTTAATGTTTAACCCTCATTTTATTTCGACCGGATTTTCTTGCGCGTCGGCTTTTCGTTAGTAGTATATGAGAGTTACAAACTAATACCATTTTTCTTGGGAGCGGACGGTGGGGAGGAGGGCGGGGGTGTGGCGCTTCCCAAGAGGAGGTGGTATCATTTTAACTCCCATATACTACTATTTCTTATAATTTCTGTTTCCTTTCACCGCTAATCTTGATGTTTCACACAGCCCTTCCGCTAATGGGTCTATATCATGCCATGCGAAATCCACGACCCTGAGACCCTTGCTAACCCCAAGGTCAATGTCACAATCTTAGCACTTTCGCAAAGTTAACATTGGGTAATTTTTTTTATAATTTCTGTTAACTTTCACACAACTTCTTAATGTTCGTTAAGCTAAGGCACCACTAGGCGGCGCGCGCTTCGTTGTCTTCTGACAACTCTTGTTTATTTTCGCACCTAGTACCCTTGACAACGCAATAACTCAAGTCTTACTTGACGGATCGTAACGAAATTCAGTGTACATGTTTATCACGGCAATATGAAGAACCCTATTGGTTTTAAGTGAGCCATCTGACCTTGTTTACTGGCTGTGCCTCGAACAGCGTACAGTGAAACATCTATAAACCGGACACTCTGGTAGGTTTCACCGTAAATCAGGCATTTGATCGGTCTGAGACATAGTTGAGTGCTATGCGAGCACGAACAGACATTATCACCTGATATAAATTACAAAGAAACTTATCAAAAATATGATCACATGTGTTTTCCTGGTGTCCGGTTTAGAGGGGCTGCACTGTATATTGAGAAGTTCGGCACCGTTGTTAAAATATTGAACTAATAGTAAAGAGTTAATACATCTATAGACACCCTATCTGTATCCCTGAATTATAAGTAACAGTTAAATGAACCTTGTATTGCTCACTGATATGTTTCAGGCTGTGGTCTTGTTTGTGGGGGTCAGTGTACTCATTAAGGAAGGATGGAGCCAACCAAGTAAGTACGTCAGGAGATATCATTATTTTCATTAATCAAACTCATTACACGAGGAATATACTTTGATTCTATTCGTTGTACATATAAATGGTATCACACTTATTGTCACACCAGGGTGACACCGAGCTAGTCTACTGAAGGGACGGAACACCAAGCACGTTGTGGACAGAGACAACAAGGTATATTTTTACAAGTATGATATATTTACATAAATGATAAACACAAACAATAGATGAATATGTCAGTACGGACAACGTCCCCTAGCAGCCACCGCCACAGGCCCTTGCACAACCAAGGCACATCCTCGATTCTGGAACAGGTAGGTAAAGTCAAAAGTAAACGTCATCATCATATGGATAAATATCCAATGTTAGAGATCATCTAAACAACTCCGGCGGTTCCGCCATGATGGGAGTGACGTTTATAACGTCGTAAAGTTACTGTTTCTTAGGAGATACTCAGCCTACATGGGCGGATGGGGTCCATAACGCATCGGTGAACGTCCCTATCGATTCTTCACGTCCTTTGACGGAATGACGTCACCGGAATATGCCCCACTCGATTACGCCCTCGGTCCACGCGGAGCAGAGTCCCCGCTAGCACACGGTGTCGTGTCGTGGACTCCAGAATAAGGAAATAACTCTGTGTTGCGTACTGAATTACGCAGACACAAAGAAGGGGACGTGCCGTCGCTCGTGGCTGACTGGCTGGCTGCCTGGCTGGTGTACTGGCTGGTGTACTGGCTGGCTGGGACTACAAAACACCAACGGTGTTGTTACCAGAATGTAACGTGTTATAGTCTCAATAATAGTCACAGTAGTGCACATGAAATCAATATCCTGATTGCATGGCAATACTAAACATCATCATATATTACAATGATGAAACATGATAATATGCAATGTACACAAAGATATTTTCACTAATTGGAAGAAGGGGGCTGATGGAATTCATAAGTCGGAAAATGCGATATAACACATTAATGAACAGCCACTATATCTAGTGTACCCAACGATATACCCCTTCACAGCCGTACATGTGAATACAGACGTCATTCACAGTTATTTACCATTAATAAACAAATATTTGATTGCGACAGGCCTTACTTTGATCAGACTGTCCGTGGCCAACTGCGCTAACTTAATAAAGAGCAACTGTGCCAAGTATTCTCCTGTGCAGATTCACAGTATTACATTACATTACATTACATTACTAATCATAAACACTGTATACTCTAATCAGACTGTAGGATTCCACAGGCTGACCCAAAGCATCAGTGATTGAAACAAATTATACTTCACATCATGTCCTTATTGCAGCTTACTGATGTATAAATCAGTGCACTTAGAGCAGAACTGTCTGATCTGGCCCATCTTGGTCGCAATAGCATTTGCAATATTTACAACACACTGCGAACGTAATATGACTTAATAAAATGAATGTACAGACGACTGGGTTAGGAGTTAACCTGCGTTTCCCCATAGAGTAATGAAAGTCGTCCAGAAAATTCACGTTACAATTGTGACATGTTAAAATTGGCAATATTCTCATGTATTGTACAGGGCGCAGACTGATATTCGATTGAATCGTAACATAAAATGCATGGTTAATGTTAGTGAACATTGCAATCAAGTTCGCCCTTCGTTTTAAAAATACAATAAATTGCTAATGCAATTAGTCAGAGTGACATGCAACAAAACACATGAGAATAATATGCCATTACAATACTCACGGAATGCTCTCACATGCCAGTCCTGTAATCGTTATTATTTACACGTAAGCACGACGAATTAATGAACCAATAATATTTAATTAAGGGAGATAATCTACATCAGCGGATACATGCCATACGGCTTTTATTGACCAAGCGTTTGGTCGAAACGGGGCCAAATAACTCAGGTAAATTAAATAGTGCAGTATTATCGAGGATACGATAACACTGCGTAGAATTGCCGGTCTTGGCAAGATTCAGACTTAAATGGCAGCATTAGAAAGTAACAACAACATATGTACTCACCAATTCCCAGTGAAAAACTTGCGCTCCAAAGTCACAAGAATGAAATTGAATGTCCGACTGATAATATATGGAGCTACAACGAATATATACCCCCACCCTAGTTCACGACTATCCCGTGTAGTCTGCTTGTCAATGTAAAACTTATGGGCCCACATTACACTTTTACGAAGGTGGACTAATGATCTCACAGTCAGTCTAGCTCATGAGATATCTGGTGAATTAGTCTGAAATACTTCAGTCATAAATAGGTATGACTTACTAGGTAATTAGGCTAGCATCTAAGTCTGCATATACAGTGTAGATCACCCAGATACGACCAGTGCAAACTCCAATACTGGTAGTCCGTGCGCGGTTTCGGATAAAGCGCTATTCTCTCCAGCGGTATACTCCACGGGCGATATTACACACACCAATACCTATTCGACCGTCTTGTACTAGAATATTCGATTACTGCTCTAGACTATGTGACCCGTGTTACAATTAATGGATGATAAAGAATATAGTCGGCTACGATTCGTGACACTTATAAACTGCATTATGTTTTGATATGTTTTCCGGGGAGCATATAGTTGCCACCTCGTCTCGTCATGCATCCGCGCTATCGTTGTGACCAGGATAAAAACACTTTTAAGTCCGATTTCCACCAAACTTGGTCCACATACTTATACTGTATTTAAATAATCTCAGTGTCACAATATTCATTGTTGGGTATATAGATATATGGTTTGCTGGACACTGGACACATAGGTGGTCAAATTCGGTAGTGTACGTACATGTATGTATGCAGTGAGTGAATATCTACTGTGAGATACATGTTGACATTCCTGTGTATTGGTTTTTTGAGTGGTCAAACAGGTTACCTGTGTGTTTGGACATGTGCATTGTACATGAGTTGAAGTGGGGTCATTGTGGACAGTGGACATTTGAATCTCGACCAGGCAACAACATTACTTGTATTGGAGACAGCAGACTGAGTTATCCAACTGTAAGTACATGTGAATTAGTTTTAGTGACATGTAGTTTGTGTGTGAATTGTGTGAATTGTGAATATGTATTGTTACTAGTCAAAGGCTTTGTGTAATGTTATCTAAAGTTCAAATGCTATTATTTTTACTAAAATATTATTAATATTCTCAGATATGCATTCGCCTAAGATTTTGAAATATTATACCAGACTTCACAGTAAATGAATTGTTCATTCATTGATACTTTAGTAGAGTGGCTAAGTGACAAATATCTGAGGATTGTTTTTTTTTAAAAGATATTTTCTTTTTGGACATACATTGTAATTCGAGGAAGCGAGCCTGCAGGTGCATTGTTGAGCCCGTTTATTCCTGGGCTAATATGTAAGAACTTTTCATTATTACGTTTCCATGAGTGGGGGACTATACTCTGAGGCCGGGACCTTACACTACCTGCGTGGAACATTACGTGTCCTGTGTGGACCATGAATGGCCTGTGTGGACCATTACTTGTCGTATGTGGAACAATATTTGACCTGTGTGGAACATTTTCCTGTGTGGACCGTTACTTGTCCTGTGTAGACCATTACTTGTCATGTGTGGACCATTACTTGTCCTGGGTGAACCGATACTTGACCTGTATGGAACATTACGTGTCCTGTGTGGGCCGTGACTTGTCCTGTGTGGACCATCACTTGTCCTTAGGTGGCCAGGTGTATTATTGATTACTATCGTCCTGTATATTCACACTCACTGACAATGGAATCTAGAGAGAAGTTAATGCCTATGCTAATGTAACACGTATGATCTTATGTGGTGATTTATACACTTATGTGGGGAATTATACACCTATGATCCTGTGTGGGCATTAGACACTTGTCAACAGTTGTGGGGTAGTTGACACTTGTAACATTATGTGGGCTAATGAGACACTTTGGAATTGTGTTATGAAATGATACACTCATAAGCGGGGTGGTTATTTGACATTATGTGTTTGGGTTGAAGTGATGAGGGGTTCACTTGTACTTGTGTGTAAAATAGTAATCATATTTTACTTGACGACGTGATTTTAACCATAATATACATGCTACACCTAATCCAACTGTGTTCACTAGTCTTAGCCATCAGATCCATATGCCGACCTATCCAACGAATTCGTCAATTTGTGACACTCCACTGAGTTCTTAAACCACATATGTCACATGACCGGTTTGAGAGCTATTGTCTTTTGATTGTTACTGTGTCGTCAGGTACAGTTATGTCAGCGTCCGATGTATGTTACTATTTTTAGGTATCGCCAAAATTGTTTCCGTCATGGATGTCCGTCCGTCTGTCCGTATGTACGTCCCCCTTTTCGACTTATAATTTCCCAATTTTGCCTTGTAAGAAGTAAACTTGTTAAACGTAATAGATAGGGAATTGAAACGTGGTGTGTGCCGGTCGTGTATTATGTGGTAAAAAACGGAACTTTTTATAAATGGCCATACTTCATATTTCATAATACCTATTTTGATGGTAAATGTATCAAGTTAATGGTATGTCTCTCTGCTCCAATTCTGTGTATGATATGTATGTCTACGACGGTTGTAACTAATATAAATATGCATTGGAAGTTAGCAAACAATTGCATTGCATTGCCTCTCTCGGGTAAAAAGGAACTTAGAATCCCCGGAACACACGGAACCGTTCGCAATTTCTAACCTGTGCTATCCATATTTACAAATTACATTTTAAATTGAATGATAGTTTATATGCTTTAATTTAGTATATTGATTGCAACAAAGGACAACTTACAAAAAGGGCAAAATTCAAAGTGTCGCATTCGGCATATGGGCCTTCAGCCATAAATGGAACCACACTCCCCCCTTATTTCTTAGCCGAGCTTTTGAAAATAAATCCCAGCTATTGGATTGACGAAAGCCGAATGGGCAGGCTGGCAGATGCCGCGGCATCCACAATCTTAAGTTTTCGTGTTTTGTCCATTTCTCTGTTACTGTACCACATAGAACCACCATACTTGCACAACTTCATAAACAGCGGGTGCCCTTCACTATCCAACATGTGACCTTTTGTTACATTGACCAATTTTTTTCGCGTAATCGACTTAGCCATTAGCTAAGTTTTCGTGTTTAGGTCCATTTCTAGGGATTGATTGTGGCCTAGGGGTTAGAACACCTGAATTCCAATCCGGAGGTTGTGAGCTCAAACCTCGCCTTATGCATCAAAGATACTTTCATAGTATTTCCATCCCACTGGTCTGTCGGATGAGACTTTAAACTGTGGTACCGTCTCTATATGACCTTCATTGTTGGTGGGACGTTAAACCCATTCACTTTCACTTTGTATGTCGATTTCTCTGTTATTGTACCACCTAGGACAACCATACTTACACATCGACTCTATTGTTGGCCAGAGGCTGGTCAATGATTTGAACACCCTTGCAGACAATATAACAGTTTGCATCTATATGCAAACCTGGGCACGAAATAGTTTTCGTCCCAGTTTGTGTCGCATCGTGTCCCATATACGGGTCTTTGTGTCATGGACTGTAACAATGGATACTATCGACTGAGGACTGTGCAGTGAATCCTCTCTAAACCGGACACACTGGTTTAATTTAGTAATTTATTTCATTGTCGTGTATGTTGATGATTGAAAATTACAAACTTGTTTATGCAGTACTTAATGACAGTGGAGCCTCTCTAAACCGCACCCCCTGTGGTACTCTCATGGTGTCCGGTTTACAGTGGTTCCATTGTATTTTAGTGAACTATCTATGCCCATATACGATAGCTTTGCTTTTTAGCTCTGTATGTACGTCTCTCCGTCTGCCCGTACATGTAAATTCGTCAGTCCGTGGTTGCGCTGGAAATATTGCAATATATACATGTGGACACACTCGCACACCAATGACGTTGACCATTTTGACCTTTCCATGGTCACTGAAACAATTAGTCATTTTACGTTGACACGCATGTAAGAGCTTCTCCATCATGCCAACTTCAATCAATATTACTGGATGGATTACTTTTAAATTAATATTCGCACACTTAATGTATATCAATATATGTGACACATTCACATACGCATCAACATAACATTGACATTTTTCACTTCACAAGTTTTCCAAAACACTTATTTTATTTTTGCATCAACGACTTTGTAAGAGTGTGCGACACACCATGGAACCATTAACATGACCATAGCATTTTAACCTTCGCATAATCGCTGGATTTTTGCGTCAAAACGTTTTCAACACTTTAGCTTATTTATATGGTCGAGTATGCCAGGGGCATATCCATGTTTTACATAATCTCTTGGATTTTTACACAACTTAATTTTAGTGGTGAACAATCTGTGATCCCCGCTCCATCCTGACACCATACATGCAAATTGGTGCAATCAATCAACCAATTAATTAATTAATCAACCAGATTTAATGTGTAACCCTGGAACGTATGGAGCCAGCTGCATGACCCGCTGTGGCGAATGTCTGTTTGCACTGGACTCGCCAACGTGTGACATCGATGGCTCCTGTCCGAATCTTCAGTGTGCTGCCGGCTGGCAAGGATATAGATGTGACACAGGTAACGGACATAAAGGTTCTTACATGCGTATTGATTGAATACGATATTTATTCAACACATTTTACTGATTTACTTGTTTATCATCATCATTAATTCACCAATGCGTCCGCCATCTCCACGGTGGCAATGCCCAATGCTAGGATGTGTGAACTATCAAATGCATCGGCTGGTACTGCACTCTGCACCGTCATTAAATGTTTAACGTCGAAATATGCACCGGTTTCCTGGCAAGATACCAATCAGCATTATTTGTAGCTATCACATGAACGCATTATTCGTCTAGTAACCGGCACAAATTCGTTTTCTTGGACTTGTAACGGGATACTTATTGGAATTGTGATTAGGCGTATTAACATGCTTCAATCAATAGAATTCGAATGTTATGGTTACTGACAAAACAATAGTTGTATCAATACCTGTTAAATATATACAACTATCATTATAATGATTTTCATCATGAAAATAATGCAAATTTACCATGGCTGATATGTCTGGAGATTTGACATGGAGAAATATCAAACTATAGCTGTACATGTATCATTTAAGGAATTATTGGACCACGTTTCTGAACCCAAATGTACCTAAAAGTAACCAGGACAAAGTCTGGGATTTGTAAGAATAATACAAATACTGACATGTAGGCGTAGAATATACATTATGAGAAAACTAAAATACATACTAGATAGAAAATGTCTCAAAATAATTTACCTTTCCTTTATTAGATCTCTGTTAGAATATGCTGATATCGTATGGGATAATTGTACTCAATATTAGAAAGATGGATTGGAAAAAATCCAAATTGAAGCTGCCCGTATAGCTACAGGTGCAACTCGGCTAATTTCAATCGATTCATTATATGCTGAAATTTGGTGAGGAAACATTAGAAAATAGACGACATTGACATAAACTATCGCTTATTTGCAAAATGAAAAACGGCATTTCACCTAACTACCTTGTGGATATCCTTCCGCCTCAAACAGATACTACTCCTTGCAATTTAAGAAATGCTGACAACCTACAGACCATACGATCCAGAACAACTCTCTTGTATAACTCATTTCTTCCTTCTTCAGTCTGAGACTGGAACTCTATGTCAGAAAACACACGGAATGCTCCGTCACTTAGTTGTTTTAAAACCAAAATAAAAACAATCACAGACAAGGTTCCAAGTTATTATTACAGTGGTCAACGGCACATGCAAGTAATACTTACACGACTCCGGACAAAATGCAGTCTCTTAACTATGACATTCATTGCAAAAATATTGTTGAAACACCAAATTGTATCTGTGGTCAAGTTGAAGAGGCCACTCACTACTTTTTCTCCTGTCCAAGATATGCGCTACATAGAAACCAACTAATAGATGATATACAAGCTTATTGTCAACCGACCCTCCATACTATACTCTATGGTAATATACAACTGGACAATCCTACTAACGAAACAATATTTACAGCTGTAAGAATGTACATATAGAATACAAGTCGCCTTTAAATGGTACGGTGGAACCTCTGTAAGCCGGACACCTTGTACATGAATGTGTGGGCAATTCTGGTAGGCTTTATTTGTATCTATCTCTGACGGTACAGTCTGTTCGTGATTGCAAGGCATGTAATGAGGTGTTGGAGTGGTCATGAGACTGATTTACAGTGGAACTTCTCTATGCCGGACGCCCTGGGGTCGTCCCAGGGTGTCCGGTTTGGAGGGGTTCCAATGTGTCTGCTTGTGTTACATCATCACGACAACCAAGACTTAATGTGGGCGTGGGTGGCTTGGTGTGCGAACATATTTTGTTTTCTCGAACTGCTGCAGTGGATTTTTTTCTCTATTTTTGTTTAATAATAACGAAGTAAAATAGTTGTCTTTCCTTTTTATTGTCAAAATTGCTTAATACATTTATATTTACATATTGTCATCCATAATACATCTACCGGGTATCGCAGGAAGCAGAAACTATGAGCATAAAGCAAGAATAAAATCCCATTTTATGCTAATGGCACTAATTATGTTTGTTATGTCCTGGTTCTTGCAGCCTGTGATACCAAGTTACATGTCAGGGAGAGGATTTATATAAGCTTTCTTTCAATCCAATCCCATTTGTATAATTCTGTATATACTACGATTGATGCCTTACTTGTAAATAATATATAAATAAAATATGTTTAAACTAAAATAATGTAAATTGACCATGTCTGATATGTCTGTGGAGATTTGACATAGAGAAATATCGAACTATAGTTTTACGTGTATAATTTAAGGAAATATTGGACCACATTTCTGAACCCAAGTGTACCTAAAAGTAACCTGGGAAAAGTCTGGGATTTGTAAGAATAATACAAATACTCACATGTAATTAAGTAAACGTTGCACTGTAAATATAGTATATGATAATTTAAAAGCCAAAAATAAAATGTGCACGCCTGTATATCATTGTTTAGGGAATTTGATAACACAATGGTTAAATTGATTGAAAAGTAAATTTGTTGTGCATGATGTGATAAACCACATACGGAATATTTCCGGAAATGTGGCCTGTCAGCCCACAAATACCCCCGCTGGCAGATTGCAGAAACTGTGGCAAAGTTAATTGAGCAAAAGTAATAAGTATTCATAAGCACATTTATGAAGATCAAAATGTCAATGTCATACTAAGGGCAACATGGATGTGTGGCATTTGTCCACAAGTATGATGTATTGAAATATTAAAGTTATCGATCAAGGGATATAGAAGTTATGACATAATTAAGAAGCTTCACTGCACAATTGTAATATTGTCTAATAATATAGTACAGTTGTGGGTATATATGGTATGTGTTTGGTGGTTAACCAGGTAAATGTGGCACGCTGTGCCATTCTCTGTGTATGAGGCTATTTATAATGGTGATTCGTTTCGCTAAAAAAAAACCGGTACACACCTGTCAGAAAACTGACATATTTTACAGTTTAGTGTAAAGTAATTGATAGGTGTCCGTTGTCCTGACTTTTCTATGTATAACTAATGTGGTCTGCCGACGCACTTAGGGCGCCTATATGTGATTTGAGAAACTCTGATAACAACCTTAAACACAGACGGACGGACGGACGGATACACGATCAGTAATGAGGGTAATTGTATCAATGTGGAAGGATGTATCGTCACTAAGTAATGCATATGTGCAATATAAAGATATTAAATGTAGATGAGGGCAAACAAATTATAGGTAATTTGAGAAACAGATTTGAGAAAAATAAATAGACAGACATACAGACGGACATATGATAAGTAGGGAGAGTAGTTTTTAGGTTTGGGAACTTCGTAATTCATATCTGTTTCAGACCTTAATACCATACTCGTATTTTGTAAGTGATTAGTGCGCATTTCAAACAATTCACATAAATATTGGGGGGGCCATTTTATTAGTTATTTTGTACATATTTTTCGCTTTTTGGAGAAATACGCTTTCGTCAAAGGTCAAGAACGGTAATTTACTTATTAAGACCTCACCCATACAAGCCTGATATTCTCTATATGCTTATTATAAAATCAAAGTACTGAAGTACCGCCACAAAAGCATGAAGTCTTATATCCAAAAAATACTAAATGAACTCTCAGTAAAGAAAGGAACAAGTAAATGTGACCTGTTAGCATACGTGTACCCCCGGTGGTAAATTGGAGAAACTATGGTAAATTGAATTAACCAAAAGTGGTAACAATTCATAAGTACAGTTGTGATGGTCAGATAGTGAACATATCAATCCTCATTAACGGTAATGGACTGTGATATGTTGATGTTCCTACTAATCCAGTAATCACAAACTTTATTTCAGACTTGTCCATTTATGAAGAGTGTGTGTTACTTTCAAAAAATACAGATCTTGATGAGACTGCTCGTTTATCATCTTGCATATTAGTATTATATGACCAACCCAAGAAACTCGCTTGCCAAACGCCAAGGCCAAGTGACTTTGAAATGTGTGATTCAGTGTTTGCATCTTTTGTGTTAACTTATTTATGTACATTATATGTCTGTACCAACAGCCAATTTTGTTTATAACCTGTTTGTCTATATCACAGTGTCCTTTTCTGACTCAACTATCCTGCCCCATACCTAAGGTGAATGTCAAATACCTTATGAATATACAATAATGAGTTTACTACATATACGTAAAGTCTCGTAAGATTGATTTGAAACACAATATACCTGTTTATCATCACCCATGCGTTAATTCACCAATACGACCTGCACGGCCGACGTCAGGATGAAATGACTATCAAATGAATCAACTGGTGTTGCACTCCGGACCGGCGTAAAATGTTCCACGACCAATAATGCACCGGCTATACTTAGAAGTTGCGCATTTTTGCGTCTAGTAACATGAGCATACATGTATTTATTGCGTCGATTACTAGATCAACATGTTTCAGCACAGTATCTTCTTACTGGGAATTCGTCAGTATTCAGGCGCCAATTTCGACTTGGAACAGGTTACACCAGCCATAAATACATCACAAGTGGCATCAGCGGGATCGACATGCGGGCCGCGTCCATATCGTTTTCTTGGATTTGTAACGGCATTGTTACTTGAAATGTAACTTTCAGCGTGTTTATATCTATAGAATGTGAGGCTGGAACATATGGAGATAACTGCCGGGAAGCTTGCGGCCAATGCCGGGATGGATGCGCTACAACTAATGGCTACTGTCGGGGAAGCCTGTGTGCTGATGGGTGGAAATGAGATAGATGTGACCAGGGTAATGATGCTTGTGCCCTGTACAATTACCGAACTGTATGGTTTCATTGCCATTTAATACTATTATGTTTTACAAATACATTAAATAAATTTTACGAATGACCCAATTATTTTATTTCGTGAACTTTGGTCAACTATCGATTTTATTATGAAACGCCACAAGAGGTAAATCTGGCAGATGACTAAAACACACAACAAGAGTACCGACTATCACAATATCGAGACACGTCGAGGCATAGCGAGCCAACAAGGGGGGGGGGGGGTGGGGTGGGGTTATTTATTGCTAACTGAAAACCAATAGGGTTCTTCCTCCAGTTGGTTACGATCCGTCAAGTAGAACTAGTTATTATGGGGACAAGGATAAACAGTGCGAACGTTAATAGATTTCGCCACCAATGAGAGATAAGTCATCAGAAATGATGAAAACAAATAGGTTACTTCATCTATCTTCCCGTGATAAACATGTATACAGCCTTTGGTTGCGATTCGTCAAGTAGAAATTGAGTTATTGCCCGAACAAGGAAACATAATGCGAACATGAACAATATTCGACAAGGGGAGATAAGTCGTCGGAATTTTTTGTCATCGGAATTCTCCACTTTGCCGTGATAACAATTAATACAGAATTTGGTCACTATCCGTTAAGTAGAACTTGAGTTATTGCATGGACAAGGATACAGAGTGCGAACATAGTATATGACAATTATTTCAGAATGTTTTAAGGGCACTTGGGGAAGCGGGTGTTCCAGTACCTGTGGCAAATGTTACACCAGTCCGTGTAATCACATTGATGGTCGCTGTCCTGGAGGTCGTTGTCAGCACGGATACAAAGCAACTGACATGT
Source organism: Conchocele bisecta (assembly GCA_029237695.1). Lineage (NCBI taxonomy): Eukaryota > Metazoa > Mollusca > Bivalvia > Lucinida > Thyasiridae > Conchocele > Conchocele bisecta. The sequence goes on along the minus strand of CM055278.1, from coordinate 3,836,997 downwards.
GCAAGAACGGTAATTTCCTTATTAAGACCTCACCCATACAAGCCTTATATTCTCTATATATATTCTTATTGTAAAATCAAAGTACTGAAGTACCGCTAGAAAAGCATGAACTATTATATCCATAAAATACTAAATGAACTCTCAGTGAAGAAAGGAACAAGTAATTATGGCCTGTCCATTTATGAAGAGTGTGTGTGTTTTCTTTTCTAAACAATATGAAAGTTACTTTCAAAAAGTACACATCTTGATGAGACGGCTCGTTTACCATCTTCCATATTAGTATTATATGACCATGAACATGTTTCAGCACAGTATCTTCATTCTTGGAATTCGTCAGTATTCAGGCGCCAATTTCTACTTGAAACAGGTTACCCCAGCGCGGAATACATCACCAGTGCCATCAGCGGGATCGACATGCGGGCCGCGTCCATATCGTTTTCTTGGATTTGTAACGGCATTGTTACTGGAAATGTAACTATCAGCGTGTTTATATCTATAGAATGTGAGGCTGGAACATATGGAGATAACTGCCGGGAAGTTTGCGGCCAATGCCGGGATGGACAGACAACATGCGCTACAACTAATGGCTACTGTCGGGGAGGCCTGTGTGCTGATGGGTGGAAGGGAGATAGATGTGACCAGGGTAATGCTGCTTGTGCTCTGTACAATTACCGAACTTTATGGTTTCATTACCATTTCATACGATTATGTTTTACTAATACATTAAATTAATTTTACGAATGGTCCAATTATTTTATTTCGTGAACTTTGGTTAACTATCGATTTTATTCTGAAACGCCACAAGAGGTAAATCTGGCAGATGACTAAAACACACAACAAGAGTACCGACTGTCACAATATCGAGACACGTCGAGGCATAGCGAGCCAGCAAGGGGGGATTACTAACTCAAAACCAATAGGGTTCTTCCTCCTGTTGGTTACGATCCGTCAAGTAGAACTAGTTATTATGCGAACAAGGATAAACAGTGCGAACGTTAATATAATTGGCCACCAATGAGAGATAAGTCATCAGAAAGGATAAAAAAGAATAGGTTACTTCATCTATCTTCCCGTGATAAACATGTATACAGCCTTTGGTTGCGATTCGTCAAGTAGAAATTGAGTTATTGCACGGACAAGGAAACATAATGCGAACATGAACAATATTCGACAAGGGGAGATAAGTCGTCGGAATTTTTTGTCATCGGAATTCTCCACTTTGCCTTGATAAAAATTAATACGGAATTTGGTCACTATCCGTCAAGTAGAACTTGAGTTATTGCATGGACAAGGATACAGAGTGCGAACATAACAAATGGCCGTCAAGGGGAGATAAGTAATTATTTGAAAATCTATATGCTTATTCGTCTTGCCGTGATAAAAATGTATGCAAACTTAATTTGGTTATGATCGGTCAAGTAGAACTTGCCTTATTGCATGGAAAAGCTGTGCCCGCCCGCCGGCAATTAACAATGCAATTCGCATTAGCCGACAGAAAAACTTCCACCGACGAAAAGAACGGAGAGACATAGGCAAAGTTCACATATATGTTATAAATATATTACTTCAAATTCACAAATCACATATATTTGAATCAAATAATGATCAGGTATAGAACGCCTCTTTAACATAGTATATGACAACTTTTTCAGAATGTGTTAAGGGCAATTGGGGAAGCGGGTGTTCCAGTACCTGTGGCAAATGTTACACCAGTCCGTGTAATCACATTGATGGTCGCTGTCCTGGAGGTCGTTGTCAGCACGGATACAAAGCAACTGCCATGTGCAAGAACGGTAATTTCCTTATTAAGACCTCACCCAAACAAGCCTTATATTCTCTATATTCTTATTGTAAAATCAAATAATGAAGTACCGCCACAAAAGCATGAACTATTATATCCATAAAATACTAAATGAACTCTCAGTGAAGAAAGGAACAAGTAAATATGGCCTGTTGCCATACAAATACACCCGGTGGTAAATTGGAGAAAGTATGGTCAATTTAATTAACCAAAAGTGGTAACAATTCATAAGCACAGTTGTGAGGGTCAGATAGTGAACATATCAATCCTCATTAACGGTAATGGACTGTGACATGTTGATTTTCCTACTAATCCAGTAATCACAAAATTAATTTCAGACTAGTCCATTTATGAAGATTGTGTGTGTTTTCTTTTTTAAACAATATGAAAGTCACTTTCCAAAAGTACAGATCTTGATGAGACGACTCGCTTATCATCATCCATATTAGTAGTATATGACCAACCCAAGAAACCCGCTTGCCAAACGCCAAGGCCAAGTGACTTTGAAATGTGTGATTCAGTGTTTGCATCATTTGTGTTAACTTATTTATGTACATTATATTTTTGTACCAACAGCCAATTTTGTTTGTAACCTGTTTGTCTATATCATAGTGTCCTTTTCTGACTCAACTATCCTGCCCCATACCCAAGGTGAATGTCAAATACCTTATGAATATACAATAATGAGTTTACTACATATACGTAAAGTCTCGTAAGATTGATTTGAAACACAATATACCTGTTTATCATCACCCATGCGTTAATTCACCAATACGACCTGCACGGCCGACGTCAGGATGAAATGACTATCAAATGAATCAACTGGTGTTGCACTCCGGACCGGCGTAAAATGTTCCACGACCAATAATGCACCGGCTATACTTAGAAGTTGCGTATTTTTGCGTCTTGTAACATGAGCATACATGTATTTATTGCGCCGATTACTAGATCAACATGTTTCAGCACAGTATCTTCTTTCTGGGAATTCGTCAGTATTTAGGCGCCAATTTCTACTTGGAACAGGTTACACCAGCCATAAATACATCACAAGTGGCATCAGCGGGATCGACATGCGGGCCGCGTCCATATCGTTTTCTTGGATTTGTAACGGCATTGTTATTTGATATGTAACTATCAGCGTGTTTATATCTATAGAATGTGAGGCTGGAACATATGGAGATAACTGCCGGGAAGCTTGCGGCCAATGCCGGGATGGACCGACAACATGCGCTACAACTAATGGCTACTGTCGGGGAAGCCTGTGTGCTGATGGGTGGAAGGGAGATAGATGTGACCAGGGTAATGATGCTTGTGCCCTGTACAATTACCGAACTGTATGGTTTCATTGCCATTTAATACTATTATGTTTTACAAATACATTAAATAAATTTTACGAATGACCCAATTATTTTATTTCGTGAACTTTGGTCAACTATCGATTTTATTATGAAACGCCACAAGAGGTAAATCTGGCAGATGACTAAAACACACAACAAGAGTACCGACTGTCACAATATCGAGACACGTCGAGGCATAGCGAGCCAACAAGGGGGGGGGGTGGGGTGGGGTGGGGTGGGGATTACTAACTGAAAATCAATAGGGTTCTTCCTCCTGTTGGTTACGATCCGTCAAGTAGAACTAGTTATTATGGGGACAAGGATAAACAGTGCGAACGTTAATAGATTTCGCCACCAATGAGAGATAAGTCATCAGAAATGATGAAAAAAAATAGGTTACTTCATCTATCTTCCCGTGATAAACATGTATATAGCCTTTGGTTGCGATTCGTCAAGTAGAAATTGAGTTATTGCACGGACAAGGAAACATAATGCGAACATGAACAATATTCGACAAGGGGAGATAAGTCGTCGGAATTTTTTTTCATCGGAATTCTCCACTTTGCCGTGATAAAAATTAATACAGAATTTGGTCACTATCCGTCAAGTAGAACTTTGAGTTATTGCATGGACAAGGATACAGAGTGCGAACATAGTATATGACAATTATTTCAGAATGTTTTAAGGGCACTTGGGGAAGCGGGTGTTCCAGTACCTGTGGTAAATGTCACACCAGTCCGTGTAATCACTGTCAAGGTCATTACCAAGGTCAGGAATGATCGAGACAAATTTTCTCCCAAATTATCATATGAACCAAGTATACTTCAATTGTTATGACGTTATGGCCAATATAGCTTGATCTGACGAACGAAAAGTGGTAACAATGCAGTTGAAGTGTAAGGGATAGGCCAGAGTAGATAAGTACACGTAGTCACTTAATCACTTATAAGTACACTATATTACATGGGGAACACACAGGAATACATGATACATTGATATGCGAACATCACTGTACTATGCATGATACTATTCAATTACTACAAGGTTGTAAGCCAATCGACTGTTATACTTTAACGCAACTTAAAAGCTATATACGAATAAACTCGGTATGTGGTATCTCAATGGTCCCGTAGTGGACAATAGTATGAATGCACAAGTACTTTGATGATCGCTAATCAAAGTGAAATAACATACAAGTATAACATGGCATAACGAACATTGGAGGACAAATGACAATCATCTGAGCTACCCCAGTGCTGGCGTATCTCAATAGATAGTGTAACCTGCTGAGTATCAAGGTCCAAGGTCTGCCTCACCCGCAATATGAGGTCTAGTCAACAATATGGCTATAATCCAACTTCAAGTGGATTAATCCATAAACAATATATAGTCTTACTACAATCCTTTAGCCATGATATGCCATGATAGGAGTATTACCATACACTATCAAAGTATACATATGTATTGCCTATGCAATATATTTCCAAAGTATGAATGTCAAAGTCGAAGCCGGATGTGGTTACATCACATGATAGTCAATAACGATAATGTTCCGGAAGCTGGTTCCCGGAAGTAAAGTTCCACAGGTAGTATTATCTCCGGAAATGGTGGACCAGATGTAAAGTTCCTATGGTATCACTCGACTATAGCAACCCGGATGTGGTAGACCGGATGTAAAGTATCCATGGTGAATCAATGGGTTGTAATACCGGAAGTGGTAGACCGGATGTAAAGTTCCGATATAATACAAAATGGCGATTATCACGTTGGCTAAGACGCCGGGAAAAGTTTCACTTAGGTGACATTCAACTCGGTGGTAGTATAATGATATGATATGTGTGTATGGCGTTTCACTTCACTAAACTATGGCTGTGACTGTCTGCTGAACGCGAGGTAGCTATCACACACTGCTCTATACAGGCCTGTACCCGGAGCTGCTACATACACTGCGCCAGACAGACGTACGGACACTCGGACGACCCGATACTCTGCACTGACTGGGGTCTGCCCTCAAACGAGTGGACCAAAACGTCCAATGTGGCTCGCTGGAGCGTTCTCAAGAGGCTACAAAAATGAAATGAATCTCCAATTACTGGACGAATACGCACAGACAGACAGACAGGATGCACAACAGACTAAAACGGGAATCGAACACGGCAAAATCACAGCTGAAATAAAATGTTCTAGGTACATACCAAAATCCTCCGTGTCACTGGTGAATACAGTACTAGTCTTCTGTAACCAGAAAATATGTGTCCCGCCAACACATAGCGAGACAATCGCTTATATACGCACCAGTGAAACCATGCACGGAATAATGAATATGCCTACCCCTCGTACGACATCTCACATAAATACTACATAACCATGGCTTTTGCCATATCACCCGTGGGTTATATTTGGCATATATGTTCCCACGCCTTAAATTCAACTAAACCAGTGTACAGCCCTCGTGGAATAAATACCATCCGACATGGTATACCCCACACTACCATAAATTCTGCACACTATAGACCCAGATCTCATAATCCGAAATCTACTCGACTGGTCTCGACAATGCGAAGGTCGCTTCTTGGCCCCAGCCAAACCCTCCATAACGGTCCTACGGCTATACACTCAAATGAGAGTGTAGCACATACTAAACTCAAATATCGTGGTCATTTACGGAAATATCACGACACAAACATCACCATTATGGGATCTGATATATCCGTGTTGGCCAGTACCAGGCTATGATGAAACACTAACCCGTAGCATACATAACAGGGCAAGACCATGGTATGGTCTGCGCTGTATACTGGCTTCACCTACAGAAGGTCCCTTATATGGTGAAACACTGACACGCGGACAAACTCGGCTGGCACGGACAGTGGACATCCGTAATACTAAAAGGTATCTTTCCCTAGCGAAAACCAGCACACGCAGTCAACGAGTTCTCCACCACACACATGCATAGTCTGTGGCAAATATGGCGTGACATCAGTAAAACATTGCTCATAAAATAGACGTATATTTAAATCCGCAAATAGGACACGCATAAACGTATCTCCACCAATACAACATAAGCCCCCTTATTACACGCACATTGTACATGGCAAATGTACATGCCAAACCACAGGTGTGCAAAAACCACAGGTGTGTGAAACCACAGGTATGTGGAATCACAGGGATGTGAAACCAATAATACGCATAACAATACAACACAGTACCACACATCACAAATATACAATTATACGGATTTCAGAATGTACAAGAATACACGTGTCACGCGACATATCTCCCCCCTAAACAAAAAGTGTTTACACTTTCGTGCATAATCGCGAGACACGTTGACACAGCTGAATCTACCCAGATATCCTGCTCAGGTAGTCTGCCCCCAGATTGTCGGCCCCTTTTATCGCGACAATACGCATTCTGGCTGACTGTTTCCCTGACCTTAAATGGATGGGTACCCCCGGTACCCCCTAATTCTTAATGGGTCTTGCGTTGACAACTTTATCTCATGTTTCTCTATATGGGTGTGTCCTGGTGTGTCCCTCAGGACATGGGTGAACTCCCGTAAGATCTCTTTGACTTGGGTCTTTTGTTTCTTTGCCTAAATCAGGCGACAGGTCAACTTTACTCTCCGTATCGGACTCTAATCCCCTGGGACATAACATGTTTTCTTCGGCACTACACCCACTTGGACTAGGATCCCCCTCTACTGTGTCTTCTATCACGGCCGCATTTATTACAGTGAGTATTCCCTTCCCCGGGTGCTCAGGCCTAGTCTCGTACCTCTTTAACATGTTTGCATGAAAGGTTTTCAACTTCCCTCCCATGTCAACTCTATAGTCCCACTCATTAGCTACCTCTGTTATGGGGTATGGTCCCTTCCACCTAAGAAGCAATTTGTTGTTGTCTGTCGGTAGTAGTACAAGTACCTGATCTGCCACTGCATACTGCCTACTACGAGTCTTACGGTTGTAGTACTTTGCGTACTTTTTGGACGCACTCTTCAAGTTCTCATGCGCGATTTCGCATGTTTTCTCGAGCCGTTCGCGCAAGTCGAGGACGTACTGATACGTCGTTTTGACGTTGTCCTCTATGTCCTTCTCGGACCACAGATCTCTTAGTATGCTCATCGGACCTCGAACGGTCCTTCCGTACAATAGTTCAAACGGTGAGAAAGCCAAACTTTCTTGAGGGACTTCGCGATACGCGAATAAGAGCGCGTTAATGTATTTGTCCCAATCTTTGGGACGTTCGCTTGCCATTCTACGAAGCATTTTGCTTTAACGTACCATTGAACCGTTCCACGAGACCGTTACACTGTGGGTGGTACGGTGTCGTGGTTAATTGTCTCAGCGATAACAATCTACTAACTTCCTCCATGACTGCCGACGTAAATTGACTACCCCGATCGGTGAGCATCTCCTCGGGGATACCCAGTCTACTGAAACATATCCACGAGTTGCTTCCGCGACTCGTTCGGCCTCGATGCCTGGTAGTGGTACCGCTTCTGGGGGGTACCTAGTTGCATAATCAACTAACGTTAGTATGTAACGATTCTTCCGATCGGTAGCTGGAAAAATTGGCCCTACAATATCAACTGCGACTCGTTTGAACGGAGTGTCTATCAACGGCATAGTTCCTAACGGAACCTTGGCGATGTGTCCCTTTGACACAGTCTTTTGACATATGTCACAAGACCTACAAAACCGTGTAATGTCACTGCCCACGCCTGGCCAATAAAACAAATTCTGATAACACTCGATCAGTTGTCTTCTTAACCCCTAAATGGCCCGCCATGATTGATTCATGTGCCACTTTCATCACGGTAGTCCTAAGTGTTTTTTGGACTACCAGCTGATGGTACATCCTACCTGACCCTATCGATTCGAAATTACGATACAACAAGTCTTTTCGGTATGCGAATTTCGATTTGTTTCCGTTCTTACTTGACCGTACCGTTCCGTCTTTTGCATTATTTCGAACTGACGTCAATGTGACGTCATGTGCCTGCGCCTCTTTGAATTCATCGCGTGATACGTTCGCGATTGCGGTAGGGACTTTGAGGGTCTTATATGATTCGTCTCGGGCTGTCGTTTGTGACCTAGTTTCAACTGCGCACACGATTTAGCGCCTCTAAAATCGGATATCACCGTAACTCTGACCCGTCTACATTACCTATGGTAACATCATACATTGTATCTGTCATGCAAAAGGGCTTCTACCTGACCTTTGAAAAAAGGAATGTATCTAGATCTACCCGCGGCGTAGGAATTCCACTCATTTTGCTCCTATTTACCAGCATGCATGTTGAAACTTTGCTTAAAAACTGATCTGGTTGTACTAAGCTTTCCCTGACGACCACCCCGGTACACCCAGTATCTCGCATTACTGTGACCTTTTTCCCCCATTAATGTGCCCTCTGCTACGGGTAGCCTATCCATACCAAATGTACATCCGTTAATCAACTCCGGCTGTATCTCGCTACCTGAACATACAATAGTGGTGTCGGTTATCAACCACACAGAAATTTCCTTGGTTTTCCCCTGGTTGTTCCGTGTTTTGCCATCTACCTCTACCTCTGCCTCTAGTGTGCCTTCCACTTCTACCTCTATTTCTTCCTCTGTACCGACCTCTCTGTTCTTTATCTGCAAAACTTACATGTTTTCTCTTCCTCAACTGCTGCTGCTTTGTAAGCTGAGGACCGGTCACGCTTAGGACAATCGTAGGACATGTGACCTTCTTTGCCACAATGGTAACATGTCCCGCGATGCCTATCGTAGCCGTTCCTGCTGGTACTTCTGTCATAACTACCTCTACTAGGGCTTCTATCATAACTACCCCTACTTGGGCTTCTATTGTGGTCTCTATTCTGATATCTGTCCCTATCTCGACTCCTATCTCTAGATCGATTATCCGCACTAACTTACCTTGCGCCTCTGGTTATCTACTGACCTGTACTCAGTTCTGATGCTAGTACTGTTCCTCTGAACTACATACTTGCTACCTCCTCTAGCTTCTGCAAAGTAATCTGCCTGAACCGCCATCTGATCTATCGAGTCAAATGTTTTCTCTTTGAGAAATAAGTAGAGCTCACGACTGCATATACTTAACATCTGACTCTGATCATGTAGTCTAGTACTCCTTCATATGTTCTATTCACCTTACCTAACTCAAACCATCTATCTAAATAGTTCTTTGACCGACTGACATATTGCACAAATGATTCACTGTGATCAGGTTTGGTGTTTTTGAACATGCGTCTGAACCCATCTTCCGTTAGATCAAAACATTTCAACAATGCGGATTTCAACTTATCATAGTCAAGAGCATCATCAATAGGTAGTCTAGAAATATACATCTAATGCCTTGCCCTTCAATAAAGCACTCAAGTGTAGTGACCACTTATCTCTACCCCACCTTTGAATTGCTGCGTACCTCTCAAATCTAGCTAAGTAGCTATCCATGTTGTCATTATTCTGATCAAAATGTGGCAGCTTCGGACCGAATGCTCTGCCATGAGTCCCTATCATGTCTATCTTCATCTACTATTCCACCCCTTTCTACTTTTGCCATTTCTACCTGATGCTTAGTGTCGAGTTCTCGCAATTTAAATTCTAGATCTAACTGTGCTTCATTGGCTAACCGATGTGCTTCCTTATCTAACCGCGCAGCATCTAATCTATCTTTCTCCATCTGTCGCTCAACTTCCTTAGCTAACTGCTCAGCATCTAACTTATCTTTCTCAGCCTGCCTAGCCTCTAGTCTTTCCTGTCTTTCTCTCTCCTGCTCTTCCTTTACAAAGGCCCTTAACTCTGAATCTGCTAGCCCTAGCTAACTTTTGCCTATGTCCATTAGCTCCTTAATGGACGACATTCTCACTCTCAAATCAACTCCGGATTATCGATTTACACGCTTTACCCGACGGTACACAAGGTCTCTAGTACTCAAATCACTTGGTGATTTGTGCGAGTCTCTTGCTTCACGTCTATAAGGTTAAAGTAAATCAATCCGGTCTCTACTCCTAACGACGGTATAAGTTTCTCAATCGGGTAAGTCAATCCGGTATATGTATAGTCTAATGTAATGGTATATTTACCATTCCCTCTCTAAGGTACTGGACACAAATATTGGGGACTGGTTATAGACACCTGGCAGGAATATAGTATTGTTCATACACAATATAATAGTGGTAGTAATCTCGCCTCAGATGCAGAAGTGTCTAGTGCTAACCTAGAACACCCGCTGTGCCATCATCACAGGGAGGTACTATTCAACAAATCCAAAGTTACAATGACCCTTACATCCACTATCTCACCAGATCGCTCACTAACTATACTTCTGTACCTAGGTAGTCAAATCATGTATGTGGTGATGTATTAGTGCCTAAGTGTTGGAGTGCATCTTACATTAACTCCCAAGGCAAACAAATACAAGATTGAATTTTGACGACGCTAGGGGTACAGCTATTCTAGCCTCCTTACTTCAACTGCTTTGAAGAAACCGATTATAAAAAGAGGAAACAAAACCCCACTTCTGACACCATTGTCAAGGTCATTACCAAGGTCAGGAATGATCGAGACAAATTGTCTCCCCAATTATCATATGAACCAAGTATACTTCAATTGTTATGACGTTATGGCCAATATAGCTTGATCTGACGAACGAAAAGTGGTAACAATGCAGTTGAAGTGTAAGGGATAGGCCAGAGTAGATAAGTACACGTAGTCACTTAATCACTTATAATGTACACTATATTACATGGGGAACACACAGGAATACATGATACATTGATATGCGAACATCACTGTACTGTGCATGATACTATTCAATTACTACAAGGTTGTAAGCCAATCGACTGTTATACTTTAACGCAACTTAAAAGCTATATACGAATAAACTCGGTATGTGGTATCTCAATGGTCCCGTAGTGGACAATAGTATGAATGCACAAGTACTTTGATGATCGCTAATCAAAGTGAAATAACATACAAGTATAACATGGCATAACGAACATTGGAGGACAAATGACAATCATCTGAGCTACCCCAGTGCTGGCGTATCTCAATAGATAGTGTAACCTCTGAGTATCAAGGTCCCAAGGTCTGCCTCACCCGCAATATGAGGTCTAGTCAACAATATGGCTATAATCCAACTTCAAGTGGATTAATCCATAAACAATATATTGTAGTCTTACTACAATCCTTTAGCCATGATATGCCATGATAGGAGTATTACCATACACTATCAAAGTATACATATGTATTGCCTATGCAATATATTTCCAAAGTATGAATGTCAAAGTCGAAGCCGGATGTGGTTACATCACATGATAGTCAATAACGATAATGTTCCGGAAGCTGGTTCCCGGAAGTAAAGTTCCACAGGTAGTATTATCTCCGGAAATGGTGGACCAGATGTAAAGTTCCTATGGTATCACTCGACTATAGCAACCCGGATGTGGTAGACCGATGTAAAGTATCCATGGTGAATCAATGGGTTGTAATACCGGAAGTGGTAGACCGGATGTAAAGTTCCGATATAATACAAAATGGCGATTATCACGTTGGCTAAGACGCCGGGAAAAGTTTCACTTAGGTGACATTCAACTCGGTGGTAGTATAATGATATGATATGTGTGTATGGCGTTTCACTTCACTAAACTATGGCTGTGACTGTCTGCTGAACGCGAGGTAGCTATCACACACTGCTCTATACAGGCCTGTACCCGGAGCTGCTACACACACTGCGCCAGACAGACGTACGGACACTCGGACGACCCGATACTCTGCACTGGGGTCTGCCCTCAAACGAGTGGACCAAAACGTCCAATGTGGCTCGCTGGAGCGTTCTCAAGAGGCTACAAAAATGAAATGAATCTCCAATTACTGGACGAATACGCACAGACAGACAGACAGGATGCACAACAGACTAAAACGGGAATCGAACAACGGCAAATCACAGCTGAAATAAAATGTTCTAGGTACATACCAAAATCTCCGTGTCACTGGTGAATACAGTACTACAGTCTTCTGTAACCAGAAAATATGTGTCCCGCCAACACATAGCGAGACATCGCTTATATACGCACCAGTGAAACCATGCACGGAATAATGAATATGCCTACCCCTCGTACGACATCTCACATAAATACTACATAACCATGGCTTTTGCCATATCACCCGTGGGTTATATTGGCTAAATATATGTTCCCACGCCTTAAATTCAACTAAACCAGTGTACAGCCCTCGTGGAATAAATTACCATCCGACATGGTATACCCCACACTACCATAAATTGCACACTATAGACCCAGATCTCATAATCCGAAATCTACTCGACTGGTCTCGACAATGCGAAGGTCGCTTCTTGGCCCCGCCAAACCCCTCCATAACGGTCCTACGGCTATACACTCAAATGAGAGTGTAGCACATACTAAACTCAAATATCGTGGTCATTTACGGAAATATCACGACACAAACATCACCATTATGGGATCTGATATATCCGTGTTGGCCAGTACCAGGCTATGATGAAACACTAACCCGTAGCATACATAACAGGGCAGACCATGGTATGGTCTGCGCTGTATACTGGCTTCACCTACAGAAGGTCCCTTATATGGTGAAACACTGACACGCGGACAAACTCGGCTGGCACGGACAGTGGACATCCGTAATACTAAAAGGTATCTTTTCCCTAGCGAAACCAGCACACACAGTCAACGAGTTCTCCACCACACACATGCATAGTCTGTGGCAAATATGGCGTGACATCAGTAAAACATGGCTCATAAAATAGACGTATATTTAAATCCGCAAATAGGACACGCATAAACGTATCTCCACCAATACAACATAAGCCCCCTTATTACACGCACATTGTACATGGCAAATGTACATGCCAAACCACAGGTGTGCAAAAACCACAGGTGTGTGAAACCACAGGTATGTGGAATCACAGGGATGTGAAACCAATAATACGCATAACAATACAACACAGTACCACACATCACAAATATACAATTATACGGATTTCAGAATGTACAAGAATACACGTGTCACGCGACAATCACATTGATGGTCGCTGTCCTGGAGGTCGTTGTCAGCACGGATACAAAGCAACTGACATGTGCAAGAACGGTAATTTCCTTATTAAGACCTCACCCATACAAGCCTTATATTCTCTATATATATTCTTATTGTAAAATCAAAGTACTGAAGTACCACCACAAAAGTATGAACTATTATATCCATAAAATACTAAATGAACTCTCAGTGAAGAAAGGAACAAGTAATTATGGCCTGTCCATTTATGAAGAGTGTGTGTGTTTTCTTTTCTAAACAATATGAAAGTTACTTTCAAAAAGTACACATCTTGATGAGACGGCTCGTTTACCATCTTCCATATTAGTATTACATGACCAACCCAAGAAACCCGCTTGCCAAACGCCAAGGCCAAGTGACTTTGAAATGTGTGATGCAGTGTTTGCATCATTTGTGTTAACTTATTTATGTACATTATACTTCTGTACCAACAGCCAATTTTGTTTGTAACCGGTTTGTCTATACCATAGTGCCCTTTTCTGACTCAAGTATCCTGCCCCATACCCAAGGTCAATGCCAATACATTATGGATATACAGTAATGAGTTTACTATATATACATAAAGTCTCGTCAGATTGATTTTAAACACAATATACTTGTTTATCATCACCCATGCGTTAATTCACCAATACGACCTGCACGGCCGACGTCAGGATGGAATGACTATCAAATTAATCCACTGGTGTATGTACGTAGCACTCCGGACCGGCGTAAAATGTTCCACGACCAATAATGCACCGGCTATACTTAGAAGTTGCGCATTTTTGCGTCTAGTAACATGAGCATACTTGTATTTATTGCCCCGATTACTAGATGAACATGTTTCAGCACAGTATCTTCTTTCTTGGAATTCGTCGGTATTCAGGCGCCAATTTCGACTTGAAACAGGTTACACCAGCGCGGAATACATCACCAGTGGCATCAGGGGGATTGACGACATGCCGGCCGCGTCCATATCGTTTTCTTGGATTTGTAACGGCATTGTTACTGGAAATGTAACTATCAGCGTGTTTATATCTGTAGAATGTGAGGCTGGAACATATGGAGATAACTGCCGGGAAGCTTGCGGCCAATGCCGGGATGGACAGACAACATGCGCTACAACTAATGGCTACTGTCGGGGAAGCCTGTGTGCTGATGGGTGGAATGGAGATAGATGTGACCAGGGTAATGCTTGTGCCCTGTACAATTACCGAACTTTATGGTTTCATAGCCATTTAATACAGAGTGCGAACATAACAAATGGCCGTCAAGGGAATATAAGTAATGTTTTGAACATCAATAGGCTTCTTCGTCTTGTCGTGATAAACATGTCTGCAAACTGAATTTGGTTATGATCTGTCAAGTAGAACTTGACTTATTGCGTGGACAAGCTTTGCCCGCCCGCCGGCAATTAACAATGTAATTCGCATTCGCCGACAGAAAAACTTCCACGGACGAAAAGAACGGAGAGACATAGGCAAAGTTCACATATATGTTATAAATATATTACTTCAAATTCACAAATCACATATATTTGAATCAAATAATGATCAGGTATAGAACGCCTCTTTAACATAGTATATGACAACTTTTTCAGAATGTGTTAAGGGCAATTGGGGAAGCGGGTGTTCCAGTACCTGTGGCAAATGTTACACCAGTCCGTGTAATCACATTGATGGTCGCTGTCCTGGAGGTCGTTGTCAGCTCGGATACAAAGCAACTGACATGTGCAAGAACGGTAATTTCCTTATTAAGACCTCACCCATACAAGCTTTATCTTCCATATATTCTTATTGTAAAATCAAAGTACCGAAGTACAGCCACAAAAGCATGAACTATTATATCCATAAAATACTAAATGTACTCTCAGTGAAGCATGAACAAGTAAATATGGCCTGTTGCCATACGAATACCTCCGCTGGTAAATTGGAGAAATTATGGTAAATTTCATTAACCGAAAGTGGTAACAATTCATAAGCACAGTTGTG
Source organism: Conchocele bisecta (assembly GCA_029237695.1). Lineage (NCBI taxonomy): Eukaryota > Metazoa > Mollusca > Bivalvia > Lucinida > Thyasiridae > Conchocele > Conchocele bisecta. The sequence goes on along the minus strand of CM055278.1, from coordinate 3,821,792 downwards.
ATGGTCAGATAGTGAACATATCAATCCTCATTAACGGTAATGGACTGCGATATGTTGATTTTCCTACTACATGTAATCCAGTAATCACAAAATTAATTTCAGACTAGTCCATTTATGAAGAGTGTGTGTGTTTTCTTTTTTAAACAATATGAAAGTTACTTTCAGAAAGTACAGATCTTGATGAGACGGCTCGTTTATCATCTTCCATATTATTATTATATGATCAACCGAAGAAACCCGCTTGCCAAACGCCAAGGCCAAGTGACTTTGAAATGTGTGATTCAGTCATTTGCAAACTGAATTTGGTTATGATCGGTCAAGCAGAACTTGCGTGGACAAGCTGTGCCCGCCAGCCGTCAATTAAGAATGCAATTCGCATTAGCCGACAGGTCTAAGAAATATTTGGTGAATGTCAAGGTCATTACCAAGGTCAGGAATTATCGAGACAAATTGTCTCCCCTATTATCATATGAACCAGGTATACTTCAATTGTTATGACGTTATGGCCAATATAGCTTGATCTGACGAACGAAAAGTGGTAACAATGCAGTTGAAGTGTAAGGGATAGGCTAGAGTTGATAAGTACACGTAGTCACTTAATCACTTATAATGTACAAATATTACATGGGGAACACACAGGATATGCGAACATCACTGTACAGTGCATGAAACTATTCAATTACAACGTTGTAAGCCAATCGACTGTTATACTTTAACGCAACTTAAAAGCTATAGACGAATAAACTCAGTATGTGGTATCTCAATGGTCCCGTAGTGGACAATAGTATGAATGCACAAGTACTTTGATGATCGCTAATCAAAGTGAAATAACATACAAGTACAACATGGCAGAACGAACATTGGAGGACAAATGACAATCATCTGAGCTACCCCAGTGCTGGCGTATCTCTATAGATAGTGGTAACCTCTGAGTATCAGGGTCCCAAGGTCTGCCTCACCCGCAGTATGAGGTCTAGTCACCAATATGGCTATTATCAAACTTCAAGTGGATTAATCCATAAACAATATATGTAGTCTTACTACAATCCTTTAGCCATGATATGCCATGATAGGAGTATTACCATAAACTATCAAAGAATACATATGTATTGCCTATGCAATGTATTTCCAAAGTATGAATGTCAAAGTCAAAGCCGGATGTGGTTACATCACATGGTAGTCAATAACGATAATGTTCCGGAAGCTGGTACCGGAAGTAAAGTTCCAAAGGTAGTATTATTTCCGGAAATGGTGGACCAGATGTAAAGTTCCTATGGTATCACTCGACTGTAGCAACCCGGATGTGGTGGACCGGATGTAAAGTATCCATGGTGAATCAATTGGTTGTAATACCGGAAGTGGTAGACCGGATGTAAAGTAATTCCGATATAATAAAAATGGCGATTATCACGTTGGCTAAGACGCCGGGAAAAGTTTCACTTAGGTGACATTCAAACTCGGTGGTAGTAAAATAATATATGATATATGTGTATGGTGTTTCACTTCACTAATCTATGGCTGTGACTGTCTGCTGAACGCGATGTAGCAATCACACACTGTTCTATACAGGCCTGTACCCGGAGCTGCTACACACACTGCGCCAGACAGACGTACGGACACTCGGACGACCTTGTACTCTGCACTGACTGGGGTCTGCCCTCAACGAGTGGACCAAAACGTCCAATGTGGCTCGCTGGAGCGATCTCAAGAGGCTACAAAATGAAATGAGCCTCCAATTACTGGATGAATACGCACAGACAGACAGACAGACAGAATGCACAACGGACTAAAACGGGAATCGAACAATGGCAAATCACAGCTGAAATAAAATGTTGTAGGTACATACCAAAATCCTCCGTGTCACTGGTGACTACAGTACTATCCTTCTGCTACCAGAAAATATGTGTCACAACAACACATTGCGATACATCGCTTATATACACACCAGCGAAACCACGCACGGAATAATGAATATGCCTACCCCTCGTTCGACATCTCACATAAATATTACAAAACCATGGCTTTTGCCATTTCACCCGTGGGTTATATTTGGCATAAATATATGTTCCCACGCCATAAATTTAACCAAGTGCTACTAGTGTACAGCCCTCGCGGAATAAATACCATCCAACATGGTATATCCCACACTACCATAAATCTGTACACTATAGACCCAGATCTCATGATGCGAAATCTACTCGACTGGTCTCGACATGCGAAGGTCGCTTGTTGGCCCCCGCCAAACCCCTCCATATCGGTACAACGGGCTGTACACTCAAATGAGAGTGTAGCACATACTAAACTCAAATATCGTGGTAATTTACGGAAATATCGCGACACAAAGCATCACCAGTATGGGATCTGATATATCCGTGTTGGTCAGTACCAGGCTATACTGAAACACTAACCCGTAGCATACATAACAGGGCAGACCATGGTATGGTCTGCGCTATATACTGGCTTCACCGACAGAAGGTCCCTTATCTGGTGAACAACTGACACGCGGACAAACTCGGCCGCGCACGGATAGTGGACGTCCGTAATACCACAGTGAATGTGTCAGGTTCAATAACTAATATATGTATGTAGTATATGCTATCATTAGTAAGCCAAATGGATGTGTCAAGTGAAAATGTATCAAAAAACTAAGTTTATTGGAACGGGCCCTTGGACATGCACATTAGTGTCCATTTAATGAAATGCCAAATTAACTATCAGTGAAGAAATAAACAAGACAATGGGGCCTGTTGGCACACGAATACTCCCGGTAGATTGGAGAAACTATGGCAAAGTTAATTAACCAAAAGTGGTAAGAGTTCATATTAAGCATAGATGTGATGGTCAAATGGTGAAGGTCATATTAAGGGCATCATGATTGTGTGACGTTTGTGCACAAGTCTTATATAAACTGAGGTAAACAAAATAATGTGTGAAAAAAAATCAAAATCAAAGTTGTGAAAGTCACAAGGTCAATGTCATATTATGGACAACATGGATGTGTAACAATTGTATGATGTATTGAAATATTAAAGCAATCCATGAAGGATTTAGAAGTTATGACTGAATTGAGAACCTCTGGCAAACTTATTAAAGTGTGAACAAGTACAAATTTTTAAGGTAACAAGATCATGCTCATATTAAGGGCAACATGGATGTGTGGCAGTTGTCCACAAGTATGCTATGTTGAAATATTTAAGTAATCCTTCGAGGGATATATAAGTTATTACAGAAATGAGTTACCCCGGCGAACTTCTTAATGTGTGATAGTGAATATGGGGCCGAATTATAAAGGGCCTTAAATAAAGGGCCACAAAAATAAAAACTACCAAGCTGTTTCAAAGGACCTCCTTAAAGCAGACAAAGGGCCATTAGTGCAATTAAGAATAAATACAAGTATTCATATTTCCTGGGCTGGACTAGAGAAATGGGGCTTATGGGATTTGGTAGTATCCTAGCTCCTGGTCATTGAAAAACAGCAGACAATATTTATGTTCAGCACAATAAGGGTTAACTTCCTTATTTCGGTGCATAAACTTGATTCGATAGTGCATTAGAATGTAGATCAAAACGATTTTTCAAGACAATGGCCCATAAACCGATACTGTGAATCCCATCGTTAATATACACATTCCTACCCTACCACCAGTGCTTGTAGATAGATAGTACTGCGCCTCGAGGCACAGTTTAACGTCACACTCGGGACCTAGCGTAGAGTTGGTTACGCTTTACTCGGTACAGTTGGTTACGCTTTACTCATACAAGAATAACAGAGGCAATGTTTAAGTTTGAAATGAAGAACAAGTTTTATGTTTTACTAGTTTCTACAAGATGGACATGGAAGCCAGTGATTTGCTACATTTTTAACATGATAAAGTTATTCTGAACAAGTTAGTGCCAATCATACCCTGAAAATCTTGTACTGAACTAGAACAACAGTCGCCCGTGACAGCATTATATACCGCAACCAATGGTTGAACTAGCATAATAAAGGGGGTTGGATAAATGTCATCTATATTAGTTACTGACCTAATAAACCTCGAAGTTACCTAATAAAGCCGAGCTGCCGTTTGTGCCTTTATTTTCTCACCTTTGACCTCCTAGCTTTGTCTGGCTGGTGTTCAGTTGCCATTTCATTCCAATGCAACTGGGTACCAGCCGAAAAGCTTATATTAGGTTAGTACGTCATTATTAGCCGATCTATTTATAGATCGGCTAATATATTGGTTATCCATCGAATTCTGAAAAAGTTTGTAGCAACCCTTTTCTCCGCTATTCGGTAATCTACGAACGCGAATTTTTCTGTATCACTTCCAAATTCCATCAACCGATAAAGTTTGCATTTTTGGCAATTATCTCCGTTTAAAACTTTACTTATAGCCAAATAACACAATTTTGAATACGTAATGAGCTGAACGCCGGAAGAGATTTAAACCCGGAAGTTATTGTTGTTGAAGTCCATAGTTGGCTCTAATGGCCATATACGCCAACATACGCCGATTATTGGGCTAATTTAAAGCTTTTATTTATTAAACAGAACAAGTTTCAACCACGTATAATCGCGTAAAATGTAGTTATTCGGCAATAATTTATAATCGACCTCTGCTCAAAATCTCCTTACTAGCAACCCCAGCATTTTCGGGTTTATCCCAGCATCTCGGGTTTATCCAATTGGATCGCGTATGCGCGTCATTTGACGCTAGTTAATATTCACAAAATTTTCCACCAATCAAAACGGAAGAATTGCCCTTCATAGCCAACTTTGATTTGTTTACGTATCATGCAGGGATGGCAGGGATGCATCCAGCACGCGCGATTGCGGCAATCCCCCTTAATTATTGTCAATGCCGCAAATTATTGATTGTCTTGCGCCCGACATCGCGCAAAAAATCACGGAAGGGGGCACATTAGGCCAATCTGGGCATGTGCCTGAATACGCAGGAGCTTGCGTCTATTTTTAGATGACACTGTAACCGCTAGATATATATAGCCCTGGTAGCTCCGCCCACTCGCGCGCTGCCACAGAATTCGGACAAACACACAGTGACTACAACTTTGTGTATTGCGGAGTGTAATTTGTAGATAAATAGAGCATACAGTACAGGTGTTACGCTGGAATATTTCGCAACATAATGGTGACAACAAAACATTGCTGCTATGGCATTACTGCTATTGGATGGATTTGGGAACGGGTTTCCAAAACCTGCACAAAATCGAGAACAATGTCAACGCTGGGTACAGAACTGTGGTCGAAAATAGTTTACCATTGACAATGTTACCAGAGACACCTACATATGTTCGATGCATGCACTTTACCCTGATTTGATCGGCTAATAACATCATGCTCTGCATGACTTTTCATGTGTTTGTTTGTTTTGTTTGTTTATTAGTGTTTAACGGCCTATCAACAGCTAAGGTCATGTAAGGCCGGGCAAACGGGTTCAATTTTAACCTGCTGTATTGGGGGGAAAATCCCAAAATCAGAACGGAATATTTAGATCGAGAACAAATAAGTACGTCATGTGACCAAAATCGATTCAAAATGGCCGCCGACAAAAACCGTTAGGCTACCACACTTCAATCGGCCTTTTTGTAACAACTTTAGAATTACTGGACCAATTTTAACAAAATAACTTTTATTTTCTTAATTGCACAATTTACATTGACAGCATCGGATATGGTTTTGGGGCAAATTTAATTTTTTGTTCTTTTGACAGAAATTTTGACAGAAATTCGCACCAAAACCATGCTAGATGCTTTGGAAATCATCTAATTGAGAAAATAAATTATTTTGTTAAAATCGGTCCAGTTATTCTAAAGTTATTGAAAATTGTTGACACATGAACAGATGAACAGGCTTAATATTTCAGAATTAAAATTCATGCCCATATTTGACCTTTCACCTCTAAGTGTGACCTTGATCTTGGACGTAGGCACATGGACACTGAACTTTTTTACCTGTGGCCTCTAAGTGTGACCTTATACAATATAATTCAAAGTCAAAGAGTGATTTGCGTGATTTTCTTTAAATGAAGAAGGGCCATTGTCCAAGGCAAAGGGTCGCTGGCCTTCAACATGCTCAATAAACAAAAAATTCAAACAAAACGAAATAAGGTCTGATAGGTAGAATCTTTCTTACATTGAAGGGCCATTGTCCAAAGCAAAGGGTCACTGGCCCTTAATAAACACAATGCAACTCAAAAGTCCAAAACGATTGTTGAAACAAGTTCTGGTATGATTTTCTTCAAATGAGGAAAGGGCCATTGTTCAAAGCAAAGGGTCACTGGCCCTCAATAAACTGATAAACAAAATGCAACTAAAATTCCAACAAGAGTGCCGCAAGTCACAAAATACGCCCGTCGAATATGGGCCAGACGGCGAAGATGCAGAAATGTGAAGCTGTCACCAAGGCAAGAAACATTAATGATAATTTTAATGTATATAGCATTATTTATTCATCTCGTTGTGCTAAACATGTTTACTAATAAATTAAGCAGAGATAGAGAAGTAGAGTGTAAAGTAGAAATGATAGGGAATTGGATACAATAATGTAGAATAAATGGCTAAGTTAAAAAGGTGATATTTTTAAAAATAAAATATGTTTTCGGCATAAAAACACCAAGGTGCACATCTTCAATATGTGTAGAAGACGTGTGTATAATTTCAGAACGATCGACAGAACGGTTTCGGAGGAGTTGTGTACACAAACTCTGTACCGTATATAGAATTGTATAGAAAAATGAAGAAACAATTGCTAAGTTAAAAAGGTGATATTTTTATTAAATAATATGTTTTCGACATAAATACACCATGATGCACATCTTCAATATGTGTAGAAGACGTGTGTATAATTTCAGAACGATCGACAGAATGGTTTCGGAGGAGTTGTGTGCACAAACTCTGTACCGTATATAGAATTGTATAGAAAAATGTAGAACAAATGGCTAAGTTAAAAAGGTGATATTTTTGTTAAAAATATTTATTCGCCATAAAAACACCAAGGTGGAAATCTTCAATATGTGTAGAAGACGTGTGTATAGTTTCAGAACGATCTACTGAACAGTTTCGGAGGAGTTGTGTACAAAAATTCTGTACCGTGTATAGAATTGTATAGAAAAATGTAGAACAAATGGCTAAGTTAAAAAAGGTGATATTTTTGTTAAAATATATGTTTTTCGCCATACAAACACCAAGGTGCACATCTTCAATATGTGTAGAAAACGTGTGCATAGTTTCAGATCGATCGACTGAACGGTTTCGGAGGAGTTGTGTACACGAACTATGTGCTTTTTCTTCAGCCGCCCGCCCGCCAGCCCGGTAAAACATAATACGTACCGTTTTTTAAAAATGGTCGTATACACAAATGTTGAAACAAGCGGGGTACAATAATGATAATACTAAATGGAATAATTTGCGAGACATAAATTACCGTACAGAAAATGACCATCTAAAAAAGTCATCTCAAGTAAATACATTCAAACCTGTGTTAAGCAGCCACCCAAGGGAATTGAAAAATGTGGCCACTTAATTGAGGTGGCTGCTTAATGGAGGTAATTTGATAGTAAATCCACTTAGGGATACAAAACAGTGGCTGCTTAAGACAAGTTGGCTGATTAATAGAGGTGGCCGTTAGCACAGGTTGGACAGTATGCCCCAACATATTATCAAAACTAACAAATTTCATCGCTCACCTGACTAGTGACTACCAGGGCAGCACCAATCAAAACAACCCGAACATTCAATCATCTCAATCAACTCTTGAAGTTGATAATAAAATGATGACCTTTTTGTGACCCTCTTGAATTACATATATTTTTTTGAAGTACGTGTTTTAACAACATCATTAGGATCATGTCCCTCCACCTTCTATCTGATATGTGACTTTCGTCCGGGGGTTACAATGATTTGTCTAATAAACAATAAAATAAACAATTTCAGAAGTGACCCGAGAAAAAAACAAACTAGTGACAATGGTGAAAAGTGTAGACCCAGATCAGCCAGAGCATTTATGCAGTCTAATCATGGCCTATATTGTTCGCTGTCCAGTCTGTGAAGCCTTTTAGATGCTTCAATCTTTATGCATGACAGAAAATGACCATCTAAAAATGGCATCTTGAGTAAATAAGCCCCAAAATAATATCAAAACAAACAAATTTAAAAGAGGAGTCGATGGTGCGCCATCGCATACCCACTTTTGAAAATTTTAAATTGGCAGAAAGAAGTGACAATATTGGTGCACTTTCAACACAGTCATGACTGATTATCAGAACAAATCACCATTTTGGTTCAAAGGCTTTCCTTGATTTCATGTTCATTGCACTTAATATTTTCACTATCAGTTCTGGGGTCCTTTTACAAAGTTCCCCTTCATTCTGTTGACTCGACTTGATCATCTTGAGACAGTCTTTTCTGTTGGGTGTTATTTGCCTTGATATCCATTTCTCTGCGTAGAGATGTAATTCCTCCATTTCTTTTTCTGTCCATCTATTACGCTGGACTGAAAGTAAATTAAACAAAAGATTAAATCCCAAAATTATCATATTAGACATTTCTACAACGATCAAAGAAAATGAAATACACACACATCCAATATCATAGTTGCTTTTGTTAAAGCATACATAACCAGGTTTGTGTTTAATATGCACATTTGATTCCGCATTACAGTCACAGGGTTTCACACTAATAGTCTGGAATAAACAATACATTTAAAATATAAGGTGCTGTATAAGTGTTTTGAAATAACTATTTACAAACCGTGCGGTATTGTTGTCTTTTTTCCACTGTTCATGCTGTTCAGTGGTACATCACCGGACACGTCAAATGCAGAGCTGCCAGCACGTGGATATATTTCAGTCACCTCTGGAAGTAAATTTGATTTTATCATAATTGGTTTTGTATAACCTTAAAGATATAACAAAAATATTAAAACAGACTAATTTTATATGGCCTACATAATTCACTAAGCATGATACTATTTATACAGTAAACAAACACTTGCAAGACCAGGTTGGGCGGTTTTGTTTAATAACCGTAGGCTATTATATGTGACGCGGCCATGACAAAATCGGGCTTATTGACTTCTGCCACCAGTGTAGACCCAGACCAGCCTGCGCGTCTGCGCAGCTCAAGATCAGGGTCTACACGGTCAACATTCAGTCAGATAATAACTCTTAATGTATTTAGCAAACAGTTTAGATCCTTTTCGGACTGTGCAAGTCCGCAATTTGGTCAATTTGGTCAGGATCTACATCGATCGAAAACTCAATAAGCCCGATTTTGTCGTGGCGAACATATATCTACGTGGGAAGAATAATTTGTTTGTTACACTGAGCATGCATCTGAATTTTGATATTAAAAAAGTGTACTGAAATTGGTCTTTGAATAGTAAATGTAGAAGAACATGTATACCAGGATAACTTTCAGCAACATCCGTGACAGTAACATCTGCTTCATTTCCTTCATTTCCTTCATTCGGATTCTCGTGGCCATCAATATTGGCGACAATGTCTAAAAAAATACATTTCAAATACAGATATATCCCCATTGCGCTATGTCAACGCGTTTTCGAGCTATCGATTGTTTTGTTGCTATCGATTGTTTTGACATAGCGCAATGGGGAATATATCGTTGCGGAATACTAACATTGTCCCAACTTCTGCAATAGGCGACAATGATATAGCTCCGTAGACGATTCGTGAGAGTCCGTTGTCTCGAGCCCGTATGGGCTCGGCCTATTAAAAAGTTAGACACCTTCCCCATAAGATTAGATGGATGGGGTAAAACATTTTTTATTTTTTTCTTCATTTATTGATGCTTTTAGGCATATTTAATATATTTATAGACCTCGGTCCGTAACTTCAACCTGTGGGACTGGTATGATTTTATTCAAATGAAGAAAGGGCCATTGTCCAAAGCAAAGTCCAAAATGATTTTTGAAACATGGACTGGTACGATTTTCTTCAAATGAAGAAAGGGCCATTGTCCAAAGCAAATGGTACGATTTTCTTTAAATGTGTCGGTGACTGAAGAAATGGGGCTTATGGGATTTGTCACTAGCCTAGCTCCTGATCCTCTAGCATATGATTGCAGTCTCATACGGATCTATACTGTGGTTAGAAGCATGATGGATGTTTCTCTGAATGAATGACAAACAGTGCAGACCCTGATCAGACTTCACAGATGTACAGGCTGGTCTGGATCTACACTGCTCGCAAATCCCATAAGCCCATTTTCTGTAGTCACAGACAAAAATGAAGAAAGGGCTATTGTTCAAAGCAAAGGGTCGCTGGCCCTCAACATGCTCAATAAACAAAAAAGTCCAACAAAACGAAACAATGTCTGGTAGGTAGAATCTTTCTTGCATTGAAGAAAGGGCCATTGTCCCAAGCAAAGGGCCACTGGCCCTCAATAAACAAATGGCAACTCACAAAGTCCAAAACGATTGTTGCAAGACTGGTACGATCTTCTAATGAAGAAAGGGCCATTTTCCAAAGCAAAGGGTTACCGGCCTTCAATAAACTGATAAAGAAAATGCAACTCAAATTCCAAAACAATTGTTGAAACAAATACTTGTAAAAAATTTCTTCAAACAAAGAAAGGGCCATCTGTCCAAAGCAAATGGCCGCTGGCCCTCAATAAACAAAATGCATCTGTCCACAAAAGAAAACCCAGAAATTAAACAATGGCTTGTATGACTTTCTTCAAATGAAGAAAGAGCCATAGACCAAAGCAAATTTTGATAAAATTTTCGTGTGAAACCACACTGAAAATTGCTTGTGACGGCCATTTTCAAGATGGTCACCAAAAGTTCAATTTTGATATTTGAAGCCGAAATGTAATCCTTTTTAATGTATTTCTTTTTAATGAAAACATAAAATTAGATTGTTCATTGTTTAACAAAAGGAACCGCCTTGAGAGTCAAGAACCAAAATTGTGTGAAAAGGCACTTATAATGAATAGTAGTCATTGGGAAAGAGCTAAACAGTATTAAACAAGTGAATAAACATGCATTCAAAATTTAACTTAGTAGGGCAAGTGAAAAACACTTAAGATTCTCATCAAGATTTGCCAACAAATTGAGTAGACAAGTATATGTAAGTAGCCGGTCCATTTTTGCATGGTTTTCTGACAGCACAAGTCAATCATGAAATAATTTTTACTTTATTTTGATGCTTTAAAAGAGGCCCAAATGGCCTGTATCGCTCACATGAAATTATTATCTCAATTATCAGTGTTCCCCTCTGGATGAAAAAAAATATGCTTCAGTGTAATCATCTCCTCGATACCTTCGAATTGATACACGACATGACTATATTTGGTCAAATTTCACCCGTACTTGACCACTCAGACCTCGTCCGATTTTGATCCCGGTGTCATTTTAACAAATCTGAAAGCATTGACTATCGATAATTCCTGCAAGTTTCGTCGAAATCAGTTTGCCAGTTTGTGAGAAGATTTTTTAAGAATTTGATCTACTTTTCTACGACGGCCATGTTGGATAGTCTACAATGTCCATTTTAACAAATCTGAAAAGGAGCAATGCCTAGTTCATCACTGTGAAGTTTATTCAACTTCAGCCCAACGGTTCAAAAGTGTTGACGACGAAAAGCGGTAACAATAGCTCCCAAGTAATAGCCGACATGTGAGCTAAAATGTCAATAGAACATTTGGAATGGGTGCTTTTAGACTTGTGCGGTGCATGGACAAGAATCTAATATGTTTTTCTTTTCTTAGCCTAACTGGAAAAAATTATTCAATTGATGCCATTACTCAGTAGTTTTCTTCGAGATAAAATTGTGACATTTGAATCATTTGTTTGTGGAGGTGAAACATCTTAAACATTCTAAAATGAATGATTGTAAATTTCAGGGATGTGTATGTACAGATGCCTCATCGAGTATTAATGAAAATCCACGATCGTGAAACATCGTGACCGTCCACGATATAGCGATTAGCGAGGATTTTAGTAGCATGCTGATTCAGCAATTTTGGGGAATCCAAATGTGGAAACTGCCAGTTACAGACTGGACGGTCCGACCTGTCCTAGTGTAACCCTGCAATATGCATATCATAGGCAAAAGTAGCATCAAATTTGAGATTAATCTTGTCCAATTCAATCACAATCTGTTGAAAAACAGCTTTAACAAAAAACAATTCCTGTTGCTCTTACGTATGAATTGTTCATGGAAACTGATGTCAAAAGGACAGATATCTTTCTTCTTCACCGGAAGCCTGAAAGGAATGTGGCTGTCTTTAAAATTATCTGAATTTCGTACGTGTTTCCAGAACTAGAGACTAATACATGCTCATCAATGTAAAACAAGAAAAAGTAGCAATAGTAGGAAGATTTCTAAAAAAGTTAGGAAATAATATGATTTTGATTTGAATAGGGTTTTTCGTCCGTTCAATAGCTAGGTAATTATAGACGGATCAACAGTGTCGAATTCTGTATATCATCGATATGAAAGGGGAAAATCTGAACTGAATATTTACACATTCAGCCTTGAAATTGGAATAACCTGATCTGGTGCCAGGTCCTCGCCACATCAGATTCACTGAGCCCCGTCCCTATTATTAGCCATAATCATGCATAAAATAATGCCAAAACTGTAATTTTTAACAGCCTGATTAACAGATGTAACTGATACTCACTCAACATGGTCACTATGTATGTAGACGATCATCTTGTCGCCAGACTTAGCCTCGGAAACTACTTTTGCCGGCCACATTACCGTCCTTGGTATATCACGAAGGCCTTTCACCCACACAAATTTCTGGAAGAAAATTCACATATAAATGATATACATTGTATAATAATATGCCTGTATATGCATAAGTGATAATATTTTTTAGGACACATTTTAGGCTAATTTAGCACAACAAATATCCATTTTGTCACCAATTCTGGCTATTTTACCAGTTACCAAAAAACACGATTTATATTTCTTTTACAGTTTTTTTTATTATTACTTTTATCAGAAACTACATCCATTTTACATGAAAAACAAACTGTGGAAGACCCATTTAAATTTTGAACAATATTTTTTGCACACTCCTGTAACAAGCTTCACAGCAGAAACTCGAACCCTGTCATACTGTGCAAGTTTTATTAAGATTGCCGAAGGAATGTGGCGATGTTTTAAAACGGCCCCTTGTGATATCGATTAAAATAATAAACCAGTAATATTTGGTAATGATGTCTCGATCAATAAAAAAGTAGCAAAAGTAGCCTGTTCGGACTTAGAGCCACTTTGAGTATTTTCCCAATCTGATTGTTGGAGCGGGAAGTGCATGCGCAGACTATTTTATTCACATTGGAACAAGGGGCCGTTTTAAAACATATATTTTAGACAATTAAATTTTGATGAAGTGAAGCTCGTTCACATTGCAGTTGTCATATAAAAGATGACAATTTTAAAACTTGATCAATAAACAGATAAAGTACCTTCATACTTTGGTCAATCGAATTGTTGATAAAAAGTTCTAGAAGCATCCAATTTAAGCAAACAAAGCATGAAAATGTCCCTTCTTTCAAATAAAACTAGATAGCCGTTATAGTATCTACGAATATTGCAAGTGTTCGTGTATCCAATTGGTACAGCATCCAATAACTTCACTAAATCTATGTCACACAGAACAAATATACCCGGGCAGCGTTGAAAAGACATCATGAATGATGAACATGGCCGATTAAACACGTGGTCAGATCATAATTTTTGATGGCCCCTAGTAGCGAGGTCAACGCTATTGTTAGAACAGCTATTTATATCTGTCAACAGCCAAAAGTAATATTATGAATCGGCATGCTATAGTCTTATTTTAATATCAAACATGGTATTTTAAACTTATTTCAAAAGAAATATACATTAAACTAATTAGAAATTAATTATAAACATAAATTTATCACCTCATGTAACAAGTATAGTTGTTTAAAAACCACTGACATTCGTTCGCGCAAATAAAATTTCCGCCATCTTTATTTTCGTATATGTATATAGGTCATAGGATATCCCTAATAGCTCGGCTACATATACTCCAATGACGCTGAGTTTTGTCAGATAGAGGCCAATGGGTGCCCTATAGGGTATTAAATTATTGGCAAGAAATGTTTAATTTTTAGTAACAAAAAAATGCGATGAAAAATGTACATTTTCATAGTCAAATATAGCAAAATTACATTGTTGCTGCAGACATCTTCACATTAGAGAAGTTAGTTTGATTCCTCTACTTTCATTTTTACTAACTCGTTTCTTTGAGAATTCGCACCCATTCCAGATTATTTCGCCCCTAATATACCAACCCCCACTGGTGCCCTCTCGGGAAGTGCGGGAACTTCATTGTAACAAGAGTTGTCGCACGTGGTGTACTTATTTTGGCGATTGTAGGCGAGTCATCCGAAAATATTCTTATATCCGCCTGACAACAACAACAACATTTTGCGCGTTCTGTCACACTGTTTTGAAGATATATTTGTTATAAATCGAAATAAATTGTAATGTAAGATTTATTCGATGCAACAATAATTACATATATTTGCCTGATGTAGTTACTATGATGTAGTTAATATAATTTGAAGCCGCTGTGCATCAATCAGGTGTTAATTAAAACGTGTCGTTCCCCATCGTACCTACATAAAGTCGTCCCAAATTATAGTCAGTTCATGTATTCTCGCGGCAATTGGAATTTTTCGGTGAAAACAAACCACATCGTCAATTAGCGACAGTGACTCAGAAGTACTCTGGAGTAGTTCCGTGAATATTTAATAAATATATCATTATGTTAACTATCCAATTAATTAGCCATCGTTTCCATTGTGCATTTTGGTAATTTAGAAGAAACGTGTCGGGCTGTGGTTCGCTTTGTGGTCTGTCGGAAAACGGGCCGCTCTGCGAGAAATTTGTCCCAATATATTTGTGTATCACGTGCCTAACTCCATACATTTAGACACTCATGTTGTACTTGTATTGTTCGTATGCATAAACATGTGATATACGTCAGTATTTTCTAATTACTGCTGCCATAGAATTGAAACCAATGCTCCTGTACCGTACTGAGTTTTGACCTGTCGTATGTATGAATAAATGTAACGTCATAAATACAAGTCAACGCATTCGACGTCATGAATAGGTCTCACGTGCTTTATTAGGTTTTGAGTCAACTCGTACCTTGGTCAAGTCGTACCCTATTTGGTCAACTTGTACGCCGAGTCAACTCGTACCCTAACTCGCACCCCATACTATTGTATGCATTTTTTATCAACTGATGTACCATCATGAATTGTTTGGCCTGAACTTTGCATTCAAACAGGACTGTAATAAATGCGGAGAAAAACCGAAACTATCCGATTCAACGCTTCCCGGTTGTTGTTGTTGTTCTCGACATCCCATCACGGTTTATGATTGATCGTCACCCGTTTTGTGGGGCCTTTGTTGCGTTTTATATTATTTTCCCATTCATTGTATTTCTTATGTTTGTTGGGGACAGTATACCTTGTGGTTGTGGAGTGCATTACATGCCACTTTGAAGACTCTGCAATCACCCTCGTACCATAGTTCTCTATGGTTGTATTGTTACTATTTGGTTTTTTCCTGCTCATTGATCCCCTTAGGGTTTATACCCGTCTATTTTTTTACATGAAGTTGCGACGTCGGTGATTTTTTTTGTCTACAGTAAGGGCATAAAGAATGGTAACTGCCACAATTGATGGGCATATTCCTTAGAAAAAAAACTTTCCCGGCGTAACGGTATGGCTAGAAAGGGTGCGCCGTTGACTGGCGGGATATACATATATAGATACAAAAAAGCCGATCATACCGATCGGAAAATAATACAGTAACTTTTTAACAAGTTAAATAAACTGCTAATTAGAGTTGATTAGAACCAACTTATGGTGGTCAACTTGCACACTGACATAAACGAGATTAGCTGTAATTGTTTATAAATTAGGACAGGATTGAGGAATTTAATTCAATGTCAATTAGAACGTACTAATAACAACTCAAAACACACTGGCCAAAGATCATTATATATTTCCAAGCATTCATCAAGTATACAACATAATTATAATTAATTGGATTTAGCCAGATATGAGATAGGAATAGTTCAATAAAATATTATTTAGATCTATGATAATAAAATAAAATAATATCCATATCATGGGATAAAGAAAGAAAAACGTGAACATGGAAATCCAATTGTTCCTCGGTTTCACATTGGCATTGCGTCACAATCTGTGACTGGGAACGCCGTGACGGACGGACGGACGGACTGTTCAAACATTTGGGAGTTATGAGCTATTTGTTATTTAAAAGATCAAAGGAATAGCTCCTAAATTTCAATAGAATTACGAGCTAACTGAATAATACAAAGGAATCTTTTGTTCCTAACCACGCCCCTATACTCCTAAACCCCCGATGTTGGCCCGGACGGACGGACGGACACGGACGGACGGATGGACGGACGAACACATAGTGAAACTTTTGAAACATCATTGTTCAGGATCCTATCTCTGCATATTATAAACCGATATTCTACGTTCGGCGATGTCTAACGGTGTTTGTCCTGTAGCTGATAAAAACAAAAGATAGATTATTGTAAACATACACTTGTTAACTAGCGTTTGCTAGTGTTGCTAAAATATAGCATCCATGTTTCCCGCCGATGCGCTCGCACATATAAGTCACGTTTCTCGCCTTGACTACACACTACGTCATAGACTAAGACAACGATCACATTCACTTCTCGAATTTTTAAATTCACTTCCTTTGTATGATCATGCACTTACATCGTGTGTTAAGGTATGGCAGTGTTTATGACGATTATATAGATGTATTCAATGCTGACCATGCACGTAGCTTGTGATAAAGCTTTTGAAGCGTTTGAAACAAGTTTGTATTTGTGCCTTATCTGCAGCAAAGTGGTAGTCAGTGGTTGCATGAGTCACTGAAGGGAATTACGTCAATTCTCGTTGTTTTTCTACGATAATGTATGACGTAAAAGGCCTATACTACAGCCAAGTTTAATTTTAATTTAGTGTAGAATGTCCCGGAGTTGATGTTTACGATATGGGAAGCTGACATTCACATGCGACAATTACCCGTCAACGACATCTGACGGCTATACTCTAATCAACAGTAATGTACTGTATCAGAAGAAACAAATAGATGACGATGTTGCCGAATGAACGTCCACCCAACGAGCGATCATTCCCGAACGACCCATAAACGAACGATGCCGAACGAAACGACATATCCAAGGGACCGACCACTCTGAAATATACAATATCACAGGTCCTAAGTAAACATGATAAGTCGCCCCATCCCAATACAAGTAACAAATATAAACATATGTAAACATATACAACAATATCACACCTGGCTGGTTAGTTAGCTAAGATGACGGACTGACCTGTCTGACTCTATGACAGATATCTCTGACTCCAAGACATACATACCTGACTATGTGACAGACATGCCTGTCTCCAGTACGGATATACATTTGTATACAAGGCCTACTCCATGATGGACACATCTGACTCCATGATCAATACTATACATGTAGTTCCATTAATGCCATAATTATATAGTCTAGTGGTCATATACCGGTGGGATATGTTGCGATGTCTTTCATTGAACGGATGTAGACTCAGGGTAATAACAATACATGACACGAAACGTAATGGGCCCGAGTGTCTCGTTCGCCAGTCTCCAATAGCTCCTCTCTCGCATGTGATCGTGCGGTCAATACAAAGGTGGTGAAGGTGACATCAGTATAAACATAAAAGGATTAGGGATCATTGTGAGTGCAACATGCCATATCAGAATGCCCCAGTTAGTCTGTTCACCAATGACATTCATATCTCGCGCCATTATGGGATTTTCACAATATAAACACTGATTAGGCGGACATTTCAAACGCGAATAAACAGTCACCTACTCAATACAACCAGCGCAGGTCGTATATAACGATATGAAATAACAATTAAAAAACTTTGAAACCAAATTGCTTACCAAAAGAAAGAATTAAAATGCTAAAAAAAAAACATTTGAAAAACCTTTGACAACCGGCTGGAATTTTACTGAGCTCTAAAGTACCAGGATGTAAAGTGTATAAAACGCGCAAAGGGACAAAACAATGAAAATGGTATGGGCAAACGCTAAATCGCGGTTAGGCTGAAATTCACTCTGTCTACAATAACACTATTGAAGCGTATATATACAGCTTGAATACACTGTATTAGTTACAATGAGACCAATCAACAGAGTACAGATTACAGACCATTCAACTAGGATTACACATATAATATTATATGTGTAATCCTAGTTGATTGGTCTGTAATCTGTAATCTGTTGATTGGTCTCATTGTAACTAATACAGTGTATTCAAGCTGTATATATACGCTTCAATATATATATATGTATATATATCTATAAATATATATATATGGATCAATGTGTAGATATAAGGACAGAAACAATATAAAATGAATCAACAAGTACATGTCAATTGAGAGCATAGCTCATGCATATATTTATATTGGTGTGAAAATCTGTCAGATATCTGGCGTGGTGCATAGTGTACATGTAACTATATGGTAGCACGCTGTAGACAACTTACTTTGGAAGGTTTTGCACCATATTTATTAGTTTTTCTGTAATAGCATTTACCTTGCAGTTCATACACTACAAGAGGTAACATTGTGTGATTACGTATGCACACTGGAGTGACTCAGATATCAGCTCAATGTGTGGTATAGTATTGAAACACAAACAGTTTAAACCTTGAATAATTACTTTTAAAATGTCATACATCTATGCTATCCCTAGTATAACCTTGACCACTTGACCTTCAGATATTTACTTAAATACTTAAAAGTGTCGGATAAGAAGTTTGCCGGAGTTTTTCATAACTTCTATATCCCATGAAGGATTACTGTAGCATTTCAGTACATCACAATTATGCACAAATGCCAAACATCCATGCTGCCAATAAAATGACATTTACTTTTTGACTTCACAACTATTCGTGAACACTGAACACGTTCGGTTAAGACGTTTATCAGAGTTTCTCCAATCTGCCACCGGGGGATTTCCGGTTTCGACATGCCACATTGTAATTTCTTTTGATATACATGCACATGCCCAGTGTTTGGAATTGCCACATCTTTACTGTACATCTTACCATGTCTGTGCTGTATATACTCAATATTTTCATAGTAAAGTATTCATATCCTGCATGTTTTACTGGAGAAATGCTAAACTGAAATATAAAATACTAATATAAATATTGTATGTGGACGTCGGTTTATTTTCTCTGCCATGTATTTACCATAGTTACTATTTAAAAATATCTCAATGTCATTGTATTGTATATATTATAATAATAGAGCAAACACAAACCTGATGTATGCATACTTTGACCTATTGCAATTACATGTGTAGACTAAAATAACGTATGTCCCCTATTAATTAAAGTGGTAACATAATCAAAGTTTAAGTAACTACATAAACAAATCGACATGCAAAAATAGGGAACACTTCTGGATTAGCCACCACTGAATACACAAGTCGATGCTATTATAATATTAGCTTTATAACTATATATGAATATTAAAATCGTAAAAATTGTTTTATTTCACTTTGAACTGCAAATAAGTGTGATTTTTTGTCAAATTACTAACTTACTTAAAGTTAAAGTGTTTTTTAAATAGTTGCGTTACAGTTGTCCGGTTTGACTTCAAACTTCATATACCTCCTTATCATCCATAGGTTCATTCCATACAACACACATGCGGCGTTCATGTCCATGCGGTCTTCATGTCCAAGTTCAAGGTCAAATTACTTACACATTCGTGCTGGAGTCTTTTTACTATTTTCGTTAGTTTTCGGTTACCCATTATCTCTGCGACGGCAAGTCTGATTGACTTCAGACGTCATATTATTTATTATCATCCTCCATATATTCATTCCATTCTACACCCATGCGTCCTTCATGTAGAAGATCATTGTCAAATTGCTTAGAAATTTGCGTTAAAGTTTTTATAATTAATTGCGTTGAAGTTTTTAACTAACGAATATTTTTTTTATTTTGTAAATTATTTTTGTTCTGTCGATGCGGCAGCCGAGGGTATACGTGAGCACCTGCTCACTTGCTCTAGTGGATTTTATAGTGCACTTCGGTGAATGTTGAAGACTTTGATTACCACTGTACGATTGCCCCGTCTTATATGGTTTTAAGTGGTTACATTCTAGCTCTACTTTACCTGGGCTCTTCGCTCAATTTTGGCTATACTACTTATAGTTTTTAATATCCAACAGAATGTG
Organism: Conchocele bisecta; assembly: GCA_029237695.1. Lineage (NCBI taxonomy): Eukaryota > Metazoa > Mollusca > Bivalvia > Lucinida > Thyasiridae > Conchocele > Conchocele bisecta. The sequence goes on along the minus strand of CM055278.1, from coordinate 3,801,474 downwards.
ACGAACAGACCTATGGCATTGCCTGCAATGGTACATGCAGCCATAATTGTCGGAACGATACGATCTGTATCAAAGTTACGGGAGACTGCCCAGATGAAAAATGTAAACCCGGCTGGCAGGGACAGAAATGTGACGAAGGTTAGTAGAATACCGAGGTATATAGTAACGGAAGACCATTAATTATGAATATGGATATGTAATATATCGCAATGTTGTCAATATATGAATAAGCCATATGTAACCATTTATTTACACAGCTATTTCTATATATGTTGACCGCTCAATGTTAACAGTTTTAATGGTGAAATTATAATTAATTTGATTACATATGAATAGTTGCTACGGTACGGTAACACGATATATAATGCTCGACAAAATGTGCAGTTATTATCCAAATTCGATTACAAATATGTATCGTACATACAGTAGCGAATGAATTTATATGACATGCATGCCAAATACCATGGGAACCACTTACAATAATGTATATGTAGACTATATTTAGTGTATGTTTACTACCTATGTTTTGTATTGCAATTGAATTTGTGGTTTTGATATCACAACTTTTACGGAGATCTTAACTGACTTAAATGTATATCATTTTACTCTATCAGAATCTATGACGTTATCAGCAATATTGTGACGTCATCGATTAAATTACGTCATAAAGTATTACCGAAAAAGAATTCCGACAAAATTCCAACGTTCGCACATTACACATGCTTTGACAACACTTTATAATCATTCCAACTTATATTTAAAACCATGTTTTGATTTAGAAACAAGATAAATATAAAACAAAAACTGACGACAATTTACTGTTCCGCATTCTAAGTGTTACCGTGTAGCCATTTGAAATAACCATGTGTATATGTACGTAGCCATATGCAATTCAATAGCTGGGTAAGATACACAGTGTAAATTAGCCCCACAATGTATTTCAGAATGCTCCTATGGCAAATGGGGAAGTACTTGTGCCAGCGAATGTGGTGAGTGTCACAACAGCACGTGTCATCACATCAATGGAACCTGTCCCGGAAATGCGTGTAAGGCAGGATACACCTCGGAAATGTGTAACGTAGGTAAGCGTCATAATATATATATGTATGCATCTGTCCATGGTTTTTGTAATGGAATGTACATATTTAGATGGTTTGTACAGTAATATGTTTCACGTATTTTCTACGGTTATATACACATATAACCGTATTAATTCGAGCCAGATGTCACGTCTTGTCGTAATTTCATAAGACGTGTATCATGTTACCACATGTGCGTGGTGGTTCGTTGACAAACCGCCAATCACATAATAGTTTTGTAATTAAAAAATGCATTAAGGGCTGATGATATGGGCTACATTCAATCGAACATGCGCGAGCCAAAGGAGTGGGAAAACAAGAAAATAGTTATAGTTCACATTTGCGTCGGTATTTGTCTTTGAAAACGTGCGTATTAGCGACATCTATTGCAATTATGGTAGTATACTGGTGATTGCTTGTATTTTGACATAATAAGGATGTGTTGACTTGACTTGACTTTAATACGCTTGAGGTTGCATTGGCCATTGTGTTATGTGACGCATTCGTTGTGATCATGCATTTCCAGTAACCATGGGAGCCACTTGCAATAATAATAATGTAGGCAATATTCAGTGTATTTTTGCTACCTATGTTTTGTATAGCACTTGAATTGGGAGTTTTAATATCACACATGTGAATGCATAACTTTATCCTTTTACGGAAATATTGACTGGATTACATAAATGTAATCATTTTACGACATAATCTCACCTTGTGAATTTAATGTGACTGCTGATGGTATATCATACCCTATCAAAGTGATAGCGAACCAGTGAATTTGAATATATAGTATTTTGTTTCGGTATGTAACTTTATACGAAATATGTTCATGACCAGTAAAGTGTGGGACTACTTTGTCATACAATATTTTAAAGTTGCCTCCATGTTGACGCAAGTGCTTAAGTTGTTCGTTTGTGCTCTTGATCTCATTTATGTGTCCCGCATGATGAGGGTTAACTATAGATGAACTGTGTAGCTTGTAGCCATATGTATGTACCATGTAGCCATGAGTATACATATGCAATTCATAAGTTGGGTAATATGCAGAGTGTAATAGCCTCAGTAGTATAAACAATGGGGGTTCTGGACCACTTGACCTCCTCGACTGGACCATTTCAACTCCTCGACTGGACCACTTACCCCCTTGAGCCCATGGGCGGGCCCAACTGTATACGATTACGGCGTAATTCTCAGTGACGGACCATGATGCCTACAAACCATTATGTGATGTTGTATCGCCGTGTCATTTACAACAACATACTCCGACAATGGTTTGGCCCTAGCGAGCACGTCGGCGACGGGCCCGTGGGCTTCGCCTCTGCGAAAACGCTCCGTGTGCACATGGAACTGCTTAACACATCATACACCACATTAGACGGGGCCCTATCCACCCTCCTTAAGGTGGTGCGCGCCGGCGACTTCTTCTACGGGGAGACACTGCCCTTGGACTTTCCAAACCCTGAAATGAAACGTTTGGAATCGGGGCACATCCACGAATTGGAAATCTGTATTCTCGATGAGAAAATGCGAGAATTAAAGAACGATTTCCCGATTTCAGTCGTTCTCGAAGTAGCATAATAATGAGCATACACCGACCAGGCAGTTCCTCCACAAGCGCAGAACAGGACGTTCCCGTCGAATTGCCTACACGTACGCCAGTGAGTCTAACGACAGCGTCATCGGTTACAAAAACGAAACCAGTTAGTACGATTTGTACTGAAGAACGAGGCGGATTGCGTTCAGGAGAACATGAGTACCTTTTCGGTAGCAATGCTAACAACCAACACACGGGCTTTCCACTGTTCGCTGCGGGTCGAAGTTTACGAATGGGCCTATGCTCGGTCGACTATAACGGAAAGGCAACGGCCGAGGTCCGAGTCAACATCGTCCTGAATGGCGAGCGGCAGGACCACGGCGTGACCAATCAAGCGGGCCACATATCTGCATATACTATATTCGACACGCCAATTGAAGTCGCAGCCGGAAGTGAGAGTGCGAACCAGAACACCTCAGGTAGTACTTTTGTGAATGCATTAATCGAGCTCGATTTATAAATATAGAGAACATGGCTACCGAAAAACTATATCGTGAGCTGCAGTCAGCTACTCCGGCGGGCACCCACTAGTTCTCGCCCGGACAAATGGGTATTGATCCTAACGCCTTTTGAATGGCCAGGAGTGTCAAGATACAACAGATTCTCCAGCGTGAGGGAGACACACGGACAGGTCATGCAAGAAAAATATAGGCGGGCAGTCAATATCGTCGCAGGGGTCACACTAGCCTCAGCTTCCTTTGTGAGCGGGTTGGGGAATGTGTCTTTATTGTCAACAGCCGTTGCCGTGCCGATTGCGGTGGCCGTGAATGCGGTCGCAGCAGGGGCAGGCCTGCTTTGCAAGCTCGAGGCCAAGAGTCGCAAGCAAGACCGAATAGCAGTTCTTGCGAGGTCGAAGAAAAACAGTATCGACGTTATCGTGTCGAAAGCAATAGCCGACAACGATATATCAGATAGTGAGTTCAAACTGGTCGTCGAAGAGATGGCCAGGTACCAGGAGTTAAAGGGTGCGATCCGGTCCAAGGCCCATCATCAGCTTATGGGAGATGACGACGTAAACAAATGAGACGACGACGTGATATGCTTATGCGCGTGTCTGACGTCGGGGGAGGTCCCGCCGTTTTTAGAGTTTAGAGAGATTCCACTGTTCCCAGAGCGTCTGGTTTAGAGAGGGTCCACTGTTCCCAGAATAGCTGGTTTAGAGAGGTTACACTGTTCCCAGAGTGTCTGGTTTAGCGAGGTTCCACTTTTCCCTGAGCGTCTGGTTTAGAGCAGTTCCAATATTAGCCTGGTATTCCCTTTGACTTGTTCTGTAGCCAATTTCATCAAAATTGCACAGTATAATTATCTAGCAAAGTATACTTTGAGGGAGTAATCATTTATTTTTCCCGAAATGCATTATTTCATATAGAACTAACGACTGCATCTATTTGATGACTACAAGTAAACATAATTATTATACTGAATTTATTACATTATCACAGCCATTAATAAATTCAGTATAATAATAATTAATAAATTTATCTTTAAATTGAAAATTTCTCCCTTAAAGTATACTTTGCTAGATAAGTATACTTTGCAATGTTGGTGAAATAGGCTACTGATATTGTCATATATTGCAGGACGCTATGTTATGGTGGAAGACATCGCACAGTCGCCACTGAACGTATATAATGGCAATGACACGGAACTCGTACTGACATGTAAACTTGTCGCCAACGGGTATCCAGAGACGGAGGAATTCACGTACTGGTGGACATACAACAACAAAGTCATTCAACCAACAAGCAATTCAAGATTTTCTCTCAATTCATCCACATTAGAGCAGAAAATATCGAGCCTCAGGTTGAAACCTGTACGCTTGTATGATTCAGGTAAACATTATATGTGGCTGTGACTGGAGAAAATTTTACCAGCGAAGCTCCATATCAAATAGCACACATCTGTATCGTGATAACGATCTATATTGCTGGTTAGAAGCATGATGGGTGTTTCATTTATGGAATGGCGAACATTGCAGATCCTGGTCAGACTACGGATGCACATGCTGATCTGGATCTACAGTTGTTGCAAATGTCATAAGCCCTATTCCTTCAGTCACAGCCACATATATATTGTTCCTTTTTGTCTCACCCATGACATTGGAAAGAGACATAGCGGTCACAATTCCGGTGGTGGCATCGCCGTCGAAAACGTCATCGGTGTCGTCAAACATTTGGGACGTAAATTTTGGACTTAGCCAAATTTCCCATATCTCTTGATCCGTTAGTCTGATCATTATCAAATGTCATCAATATCTTTTTCTAATTGATTGCTATCGACACACTGTCATTCGGGTGACCTTGACCTTCAGATTGGTGACCTTAACATTTGTGGGACGTAAATATGGATGTAGCCAAATTTCCAATATCTCTTGATCGTTACTCGGATCATTACTAAATTTCTTTAATAGCTTTCTTACATGGATGGCTATCCACCCACTCTCATTCAGGTAACTTTGACATTTACCTTGGTGACATTATCATTTGTGTGACGTCACTTTTGGACGTAGCTAAATGTCCCGTACCTCTTTATCCGTTAGTTGGATCAATACCAAATTTCATCAATAGCTTTCTTACATTGATGGCTATCCACCTACTGACATTTGGGTGACCTTGACCTTAGTGACCTTATCCTTTCTGTTAATAATTTTGTACATACATCGTACATCCAAATGTTGAATACCTTCTGATCAGTTAGTCGGGTCCTTTACCAAACTTCAGCAATATCTTCCTCACATTGATGGCTATCCACCCAGTGTCTCATTCAGAAGACCGTGACCATGGTGACCTTGACCTTCATGTCAATAATTTTGGATTTAAATTTTGGACGTAAATCCAAAAGTTGAATATCTATTGATTCATTAGTCGGATTATCTCCAAACTTGATCAATAGCTTCTTCACATTCATTGATATCTACCAGTGTAATTCGGCTGACCTTCACCTTGGTGACCTTCTCTTTGGTGTAAACAATTGTGGACATACGTTAAAAAGGTTGAATATCTCCTCATCCGATAGTCATATCATTACCAAATTGATTAATAGCTTCCTAACAGTGATAGTTATCCATTCAGTGTCTTTCCGGTGACCTTGACCGTCACCTTGGTGACCTTGAATTTTGTGTCAATAATTTTTGATGTACGTCCAAATGTTGGATCATTACCAAACTTCATCAATAGCTTCCTTCCTCACTTTGATGGCTATCCACCCAGTGTCATTTGTGTGATATTGACCTTGGTGACTGTGACGTTTGTATCAATCATTTTGTTTCCCTCATATTGTGACATTGACCTTGGTTAGTGGGTAAGACACTCCCCGGCGATCGCCTTGTTGTAACATGTTCACGCCTAAGTATTCTATTTGGACTCTTCCCACTTATAATATTCCAATTACCAGAAAGCCACAATGTTATGAACATTCTGCAACTGCCCACAAATAAAGCAGACCCTGATGAGACGGATTGTAATGAGCCGATGGATCTACACTGTTTGAAAATATAGGGACATATGCATGCAGTGTCGAAAGGGCTAAATTTAAAATGACAAACAGCAACCGACAATATTTGATTTCCTGATGGCTGGGTTGGCAGCCTCATGGTAGAGCATTAACCCTTACAATGCTGAATTAAACTTTGTCGTCTGCTGTTTATTTTTCATTTCGCTCATGATAAACATGTTTTGACAGCACTTTAGAATCAATTTTCGGTTGCTTCATTCTAAGGTTTAAACATCAATACTGGAGGTCTTGGGTCAATCCCTCCTGTCCAAGGCATAACAAATACTTCCATCTCGCTCGGGTCTTTTGAATGTCACTTGCGACCAAGGTCCCATCTCTTGACCTTAACTGTTGCTGGAACGTTAAACACTTTCACATTTGTATACCCCCGGCATGCGAAATATGTCGAGGGTATATAGTTTTCGTCTTTCCGTCTGTTCGTCCGTCCGTCCGTTCGTCCATCTGTAACATTTGCATTAAAGTTTTTATTTCTTGGTCCAGGCAGGGCCGGTTGTATTCGTGAGCCTCTGCTCACTTGCTTCTAAAGTTTGTTATGTAACTAATGACATGACATCACATTTACTGGTTTACCGCGTAAATTGCGTTCAACGTTTCAATTCCGAGCCTTGTTTGTTTTTGCATATTGTAGAATGCGGTCGATGTGTGAGAAAATGGCAGGGTTTATGATGGAGACCCAGACAGGGAATCACAGTCTCATGTTGCGATATCATCTCAGGCTCGGCATGGCCTCGACGTAGACTATTATCACGCCACTCGACTGGGATTTCCCCGTCTCTGTCCGAACCCTGCCATCGATTCTACCGTAATATATGTAATACTAAATATTTGGACACAATTTGCTTTGGGAAACCCCTGTTAAATAGGAATTTCCCAAAACAAATTGTATCCAAATCCATTGATATTGTGATAAAACCAGTACTGTCATACTAAACCTATATATTGCCACGCTCACTGTTTTACCATATGTTATGCCCAATGTGCGATAGCAAGGGCTCATATTGCTTTGCTCTTCCGTCCGTTCGTCAGTCCATCCGTCCGTGTACATTTACGTTGAAAAGTCCAAAAGTTTGTAAGAGTTTCTCCATCATGTAATATCTTCAATATTACTTGAAGGATTGACTTAATACTTGGACAGTTTACGCTCCTGAACATGTGTGACAGAGTAGCACCACCAATAACATGACATTGACTTTTGTGACCTTCAAATTTGTGCTGAAACAATTAGCCATTTTCTTACTTCAAAAAGTTTGTAAGGGTTTCTCCATCATGTCATATATTCAATATTGCTTGAAGGATTGTTTCAATATTTGGACACTTCATTCACCTGAACATGTGTGACGCACTTGCACCACCAAAGACATTCGTGACCTTAAAAATGGTGCTGAAACACTTATGTTATCTCAAAATGTTTGTAAGACTTTCTCAATTGACTTTGAAATTTGTATAAATTCAAAGTTTTCCTTTTTATACACAATCTCTAGTCAGAGTCCAGTATCCCATGGGAGCATATATATGGCTTACAAACATAATGTCTAGTTTATTTGTTTCCCCAAATAAATAGTCCCTGAATATTACTCTCTCTATTCAGGCTCTTACGCCTGCTTCGTGGCCCACAAGGCTAGTGGAGTGGAGGCTGGTCGCAACATCACTGTCACCGTTATATCCCAGCCCGTTGTTACATTGACTCCCGCCAGCCTGACCATCAACGAAAGCACGAACGTTATTCTGATGTGTGAAGTGATTCGCCCATTGGACGGGCAGTTTGGATTTCACTTGTACATGAATGGTCAGCTGATGCAGTCCAGGGCGGGTGAGTTTGTTACTGCTGGGGCTTTGCTGTCGACGTACCTTTGGCTATTAAATACATTAAAGGTACATGCCCACTGAGTGGGTATAAAATGTTCTTTATAGGAAATAAACAAGTGTATAATTGTGTCACAATTCCACGAGTTATAAATATTATGGATGCCCACTATACAGATATAATCATTTAGTAATATTTATTTTACTGATAGTGACGCGCGTTGGTATCAGGCTATTTTCATATGCAAATGAGGCATGGTATTTTTTAATTATTTATACTAATTAAATGCGTCACCTGAAAAATAATATTTTCGATAAAAAATAAAGTATGACATCAAAAAATGCATACATATAGTATAAATAGTAATGTCCGTTAACATTTTAAGGAAACACGGCTATCGCCCCTGATATCAGTGTGGAAAGTTCGTCTGATATAAAATGTATAATAGTGCCAATCGGTACCTGGGGTAATGGTGAATGAATGTTCGTTTTGCCATAAAATGTCTCAGATGATGTCTCTGATATACAGAACATTGTGTGCCTACTGAGTGAGCATTTACCTTTAATTCCAAAACAAATAGTAAAATGTAAGTACTTTTTCATCAATAGCAAAAAGTCACCCTCCACAATTTTTTTATTTAATGAAATTCCATCAAATATTGATTCGCGGCGAGATCTATGCGTGTGCAAAGTTTCAGTCGGACTCGGAAAGTTGCCAAAGTTTCAACGTCGCCCGATCAGGCGGAAAATTCGCATGTCAATATAATTTGGATCACAAAATAATATGGCGTTTACAGAAAGTCGCTATCTCAAATAGTCATCGAAAATGGCTCCGAAACCTGGCGAGATAGTTTGGAAATGATGTAACTATAAGAAAACAAAAGTTATATTTTGAAAATCTGTTCACAAATTCAAAAATTATTTAAAAAAGAATATGCTTGTATTTTTAGCGCCCAAGTTAAATTCCTATAGACAAATCGCTTTTTCACAAAGAAATACATCTTTGATGGAAATTCATCAAATGTGTTTGTTTTGGGAGGGTGACTCTTTTTGTTAGTGTTGAACAAGTACTTACATTTAAATATTTTTTAGATGTGATGTGTTTAATAGCCAAAAGTGTGTCGCGGTAGGTGTGAATAATACTTACACAGTATTTCCATCCCACTGGTCAGTCGGATGAGACTTTAACCTGTCGGATGAGACTTAAAGCGCCTGTTTATTTTCCGAACTTTTTTCAAATATTGATTTTATTACAAAATAATTATTTCTCCATATGAATTTAACAGGTGGCAAAACAGTGCTGTAAAGTGAGGGTTGAAAAGAGTAAAATGTTGGAAAATTACCCCGTAACCTGGCTAGATAGCTGGAAATGATGTAACTAAGAAATAAAAACGAAAGTTAGATTTTGAAAATCGGTCAACAAATTCCAAAATTATTTAAAAAAATCCAACTTTAGCGTTAGTTATTATCCAGTAGAAAACTTATTTTCGATCTAAAATCAATATTTGACGAAGGTGTTACGCGCGCAGCTGGGCGCCAAAACAATTCGAGGGAACGAATTGTTTATTCTTGAGAACGAATTGTTATTTCGTGGGAACGAGTTGTTAAATTGAGGGAACAAATTGTCATTTCGGGGAACGAATTATTAATTTGAGGGAACGAATTGTTATATCGTGGGAACGAATTGTCAATTCGAGGGAACTAATTGTCAATTCGAGGTAACCAATTGTTAAACTGAGGGAACCAATTGTTATTTCGTGGGAACGAATTAATAAAAACAATCCATAATCCATGTCCCCTGCGGGGCTCCGTATGGAACAGACAGTAGTGTTGTGTATCATTTTTACTTCGAATATTAACTTTACATATTTACTGTATATGGAGAAATATGCAAAACTTCAAGGATTTTATTGTCATTTATGTCTAATTGTATTGCTTATTTATGACTGCAAAGCACACAAAGACATCGTGTGGGGCTTATGGGTATTGTGATCGTAATCCGCTAGCACGTTTCCGTAGCTTTATACTGATATATACTGTCTGCCAGAGGCATGATGGGCGTTTCTTTGACTGAATAACGAACAGTTTAACTCCTGATCTGCGCGGACTCGTAGGCTGATCTGGAGCTACACTGGTCGCATAGCTCATACGCCCCATTTCTCCAGTCATAGCCACATATTTGTATTGCTGGAATGGCGAACTGTGCAGATCTGTGACATTTTCTGGCTAAATATACATGCATTCACCATTACCCCACGTATTGATTGAGATGATTATACATTTTATATCAGACGTAATTTGCCACACTGATACCAGGGGCGGTCATCGTGTTGCCTTAAAATATTAACGGACATTGCTATTTATTATATCTATTTATTTACTGTCACCAATATGGATACACACCAGTATGACCCCTCAGAGAAGTATGACATGCCACCAATATGCATAACAAGCAGTATCACGTGTGACAAGTATGTAAGCTCAGCAGTATGGCAGGTCACATGATGATTTTAAAATAAATTTGACTTGTGAATCGTCTCCTAAAGACATGAAAATCGTCTCGCGTTTTCGCCATCTCGCCTTCCGCTTTTGGAAATACATTTTGCTGTAACCCGAATTATAAAACGCAGATAACATTTTCAACTTTATCACAGTATTTTCATTACATAATTTGAAAATCAATGCATATTTTCACATTTATGTAAGTATTTTGTGCTCCCACTGTTGATAATCAATGCATATTCTGCGATAATAAGTGTGTAAAATACGCCAATACGTGCCTTATATTATGGTGTATGAACGGGGTCCAAACTAAACTTACAGGTGCAGCTGTAACAAAATATATAGTTGCACCTGTAACTATGCAGGTAGAGCTGTAAAGAATACAGCTGCACCTGTAAAAAATACAGCTGCACCTGTAATAAATACAGCTGCATCTGAGAAAAATACAGCTGCACCTGTAAAAGTACAGGTGCAGCTGTATATGAAAATACAGGTGCAGCTGTATTTTTTACAGGTGCACCTATACATTTACAGCTGCAGTTAAAAACAAATACAGGTGCAGCTGTATTTTTCACCGGTGCACCTATACATTGACAGCTGCAGTTATAAAACAAATACAGGTGCAGCTGTATTTTTTACATGTGCAGCTATAAAGATACAGCTGCAGCTAAAATAAATACAGCTGCAGCTGTAAAAATTGCAGGTGCACCTGTATGTTTTTATAGCTGCACCTGTACGTTTAGTTTTAACCCCGTTCGTACATCATATTATATGGAGCTCTGAGGGCTTATGGGATTCATGTAGCCCCTTCTCAAATAGCACAAGACCTGTAACCTGATAACTGTTGTTTTCCTACATTCTTTAGATGTGTACGGTGGCACAGAGGGGACATGGCAATATTGTTTACTACTGCGTGCGTACGCGATAGCTATTACCCTATCGCGTGCGCACAGCTCTTGCGTGCGCACGCGATAGGGTAATGGCTATCGAGTGCGCACGCAATAGCTATCGCGTGCGCACGCGAGAGTACAACATATTTCCATGTCCCTCTATGCCACCGTAGATGTGACATTTTATTGGGAAAAATAAATTAATTTACATCACTGTATGTGTTATTGCTTGACATTCTTGTAGTTTGTATGTCAACGGTGAATTGCCACCTTTCACATCAGGGGCGATAAAAGTGTTTTCTCAATAGGTTAACGGAGACAACTATTTATTATGTCTATTATATGTTGCTATGTGCAGTGATAATGCTTTATAATATATTTATAACAATATTCGAAAATGTTCGATTGGAAACAATGTTTTCTCTATGCAAAATGTTTATTTACGGGCCGGGACGACCTAAAAGTGTATTGTGAACCCGATGTTTACTCATTTATATAGCAGTATCGGTCTCGGAAATGTTGCGGTTCTTTCCCGACCTAGCAATGATGATACATTTCTTTAAAACAAAACAATCGAGAGCTCGAAAACGCGTTGACATAGCGCATCGGGGAATATATCGTTGCGGAATACTAACATTGTCCCAACTTCTGCAATAGGCGAAAATGATATAACTCGGTTGTCGTTTCGTGAGAGTCCGGTCTCGAAGCCGTCCGGGTTCGGCCTATTACAAACTAAGCAAGCATGTAATATGGAGTATATGGAGTGGGTAAACAAAATATTTTTAGATTATTGTTTTCTTCATTTGTTGATGCTTTTAGGCATATTTAATGTATTTATAGACCTCGGTCCGTTGCTTCAACCTGTGATCACACATAGGGACATAGACATTCAGAAAACTTATACAAATTTACAGTGTTAACCCTTAGACCGTTACACACAACAATTGTCGTCTGCTGTTGCTTTGATATATTGCCTTATTTCTGAATAAAAACATGTTTGACAGCACTTCAGAATCATTTTCAATGTCAATTATTCTAGAGTGCTGTCAAAGCATGTTTTGATGATAAAAATGGAAAATAGAAAATACACAGCAGACGACAACAAAATTAAAATAGCGTAGTAAGGGTTAAATGTATTGCTTACATTTCATCCCCATCTGAGACTCAGCGCCTTTAAGATAAAGTTATAAATATTTATTACCATATAATAAACCCTTTCAACACTACATACCTCTATAGCGGTGCGTGTAAACAGTGTAGATCTCGATAAGCCGGCTTATCACGAGCGATCTCATCAGGATCTGCACTTTTTGTAGGTAATTTTCATCCTTTACAAAAACACTCTTTTCATAAATGAGCTGGTATGAAAATATTTTTTAGCGCGCTTTCCGAAGGAATTAGTGCTTATAGCATACCCCCGCTATCATAGTCCGCGTCTGCCTGTCCGTTCGTCCGTCCGTCTTCTTAAACTTAACGTTGGGGGGATTTGTTATAATTTCTGTTTCCTTTGATAGTTCACACATTCCTTTCCCTAATGATTCTCTATGATGTTGTGTGAAATCGATGACCGTCATACCCACGCTAACCCCACGGTCAAGGTCACAATCTTAGTGCTTTCACAAACTTAACGTTGAAGAATGTTAAATAATTACTGTTTCCTTGTACCAAACATCTTCATATTTCACACATGCATTTCTCTAATGATTTATATCGTCATACTCCGCTAACCCCAATGTCAAGGTCACAATCTTGGTGCTTTCACAAACTTAACACTGAGGGAAATTTGTTATAATTTCTGTTTCCTTTCACCCCACTTTCACGATATTTCAATCATTCCTTCCTCTAATGGTTCTGTATCATGCCATGCCAAAACCATGACCTTCGGCACCCCGCTAACCCAAAGGCCAATGTCACAATCTTAGCGCTTTCACAAACTTAATATTGGTGGAAATTCCTTTTAATTTATGTTTCCTTTCCTTTCACACAGTTTCTTGATATTCGTTCAACTAACGCACCACCAGGCCTTCTGACAACTCTTGTATGAATATTGGATTGGTCGGAAATTAACATATCACAGTCTATTCCAGTTACTTAGGATTGAAATGGTTAAATCAAACAGGTTTCATGTGTTGTGACTATTGATGTTTCAGTGGACCCAGAGAAGCCAACCGTGTGTGAGGAAGCCCTGGATTACAGGGGCATTGAGTGGCCCATAGCGGCATTGAGCACAATTTCCAAACAAGACTGCCCCACACAAACTGTTGGTCTGTATTCCCACACGCTTACTTTAACCCTTAGAATGCGGGAAACGAACATTGTTGTTTGTGTTGTTTCATATTTTGCCGTCTTCTTTTATAAAACATGGTTTGTCAGCACTTTAGAATCATTTCCATTGGAAATGATTTTAAAGCGTTGCCAAAGTATGTGTTTATTGATAAAAATAAAAAATAACAATTATTTTAATTGGGGCCCCACCGAGATTCGGCAGTGCCCTATAGGTTTCGCTCTGTCTGTCCGTCTATCCGTCCGTTTATTTTTTGGATGTTTTTGTAAGAGTTTCTCAAATCACCTTATAGCGGCCCTAAGTGTGTCGACAAACCACATTTTCAAGTTCAGCATTAACAAGCCCTGGATTACAGGGACATCGAGTGGCCAATATACATGTACATATATTGCAGTTGTTATGCCCCACCATCATAGTGGAGGGGGCATTTACTGTTACCCTTGTCCATCCATCCCATCTCAGTCGGTTCACCTTGGCACAGGATCTGGGGGCCGCTTCATTAAAGTGTGTACGCCTAAAATATTCATAAGTGCAAATTTGGGATCGTCTGGAAATTTCAATTGATGTATTTACATTTATTGACCATAGGCTGTATATGCAGCCGATGCTCAATAAATATAAATCCACTAATTATTTACCAGAAAACATTGTTGTGGAATTTACAGACTATCATAATTTTTCACTTACGAACATTTTAGTCGTACGAAGTTTAGTGAAACGGCCCCCAGGGTCTTACATGTAGGTGCTTGGAGATGTGACCAGAGACAAAATAAAACAATGTAACTTATTTCGTAACCACTTAAGCCTATTGTTTCTTAGGTGGTCATTCTTTTGTTTGAAAACAATGGATGTACCACCTAAGGGGACGTCATGCCGCACCAATAGGAATGTGTGGCTAGTCCCCACAGGGATGGACTTAGTAAAGGTAGGGCTACTTACATTAACCACCTAAAACGGATGTATGTTGCTTATTCTGTAGTACTCAGAGGGGCTGTATTGGGCTCGTAAACACAAAAACACGGTGTTAAGGATGCGTCCGTCCGTCATCCTGTTTAAAGTGTTTACGCCCCCGGTCTCAGTAGAGACGGGGGCATATAGTGTTTGGACTGTGTGTCCGTGAGCCCGTCCGTCCGTGTGTCCGGTACATTTAGTAGTTCGCTGGAGTGCCACACATCATGCTGCCCTTAATTTGACCTTGACATCTTCGATCTTTTTCATTTTTCACGCATTAAGAAGTTCGCCGGAGCTTCTCAATTCTGTCATAACTTCTATATCCCTTGATAGATTACTTTAACATCAAACTATAATTTGTGGACAAATGCCACACATCCATGCTGTCCTTAAAGGTACATGCCCACTCAGTAGGCACAACATTTTATTTATATCAGATACATCATCTGAGACATTTTCTGGCAAAATAAGCATTAATTCACCATTGCCCCAAGTATTGATCGGCATTATTATGCATCTTATATCAGACGTAAATTTCCACACTTATGTCAGGGGCGAAAACCGTGTTTCCTTAAAATGTTAACGGACATTACTATTTATTGTTTGTATTTATTTTTTGGATGTGCAATGATATTTATTTTGTCCAGGTGACGCATTTAATTAGTATAACTAATTAAAAAATGTCATGCCTCATTTGCATATGAAAATAGCCTGATACCACCGCGCATCACTATCAGTAAACTAAATATTACTAAATGACTATATCTGTATAGCGGGCACTCGTAATGTTCAGAACTGGTGGAATATTTCACAAATTAAGAAGTTTGCAGGAGCTTCTCATTTCTGTCATAGCTTCTATATCCCTTGAATTATTACTTAAATATTTAAGCACAGCACGATCTTGACCTTTTGACCATGGCAACTTCACACTTTAAAAGTTTTTACCGGAGTTTACATAACTACATAAATGTCGCACATCTATGCTGCAATTAATATGACTTTGACATTTTGACCTTCACAACTGTGCTTATGAATATTTAGAACTTTTGGTTATTAACGTTGCCACCGTGTCTCCAATCTGCCACCGTGGGCTTTCGTGTCCGTTTTAGCTTGTATCTTCAAAAGTATTAGTCCTACATACGTCGTACTTAGCTGGTAGCTTGATGCTTGGTATATAGCTTATTTATGGTGTGTAGATGCACAACGTGAATTTCTATTTTTAATTTGACACTGGGTCATGGATTATCTCGCTTTTTTGCACACTGTCATGAGCAATTTTGCCTCGTTTACTATTTAAGCGATATGTGGGGCATCCGTGTTCTATGAATACATTTTCTAGTCATTATAATGTTAGCTGGAAAACTTAGGCTTATGGGTTTTGCCACCGGTGTAGATCTCCAGAACAGCCTGCACAGTCTGTCAGGATCTGCACTGTTCGTCATTTAATTAATAAACATCATTCATGCTTCTAACACACAATATATATTATTATCAAGCTACATGGTGTATTATTTGATCAGGAGCTACACTGATCACAAATCCTGTAAGCCGCGTTTCTTTTTCACAGACACAAATTACATTGATGTTGTATTGAAGTAAATCAAGTACCGTATTTATTCTAATAGTAGCCCCCTCTCTACTAGTAGCTCCCCCCAACCCCTCCCATATTTGCATTCTAAATTTTAAATTGTTTTTAATGGCTTTTGTATGTGAAAATAACATATTTTGATCATATTTTCCACGTTTTGATCCCCACGAATTGCACAGCCCTGTGGGGGGGGGGGGGGGGGCATTTATTATAATACATACGGTAGTTGTCCGTTTTGTGAGCTGGGTGCCAAATTACCTTGCAGGTACAGTTACGAGGAAATGCAAGGAGAATGGAGAATGGTCGTCAGCCAAATATGACTGTGTACAGGGAACAATTCTGGCCATACAACAACAGGTATGCTCAGTGGCGAGGAAAATCATGCATATGCGACTTTATTGCATAAACTCGGTTTTCATGGAGTAATACAAATCATAATACACTAGTTTAATATATATGCAAATCCGGCCGTTGTATAAAACATGATAGCTGACCAGTACAGCTTAAATATATCATATTGTGCGTATGCAATAAATAGAGTTTTCGATTTGTGTTGATATTTATTAAACTCGTTGTCTGATTTCACGAGAATTTTGGCATAGCCTCGTTTAATAAGTAATAGTGACAGATCACATATTCAATTTTTAATAAATTAATTTCGAGCGAGCGCTAGCGAGCAAGAAAGTTTATTAAAAATTCAATATGTGATATATAACTTACTTATTATTTACACTGCCCATTCGCGAAGCACTACCCCTAAACGTGATTTGAATCGCTATATTAGTATTTGATTGGCGGTGTGACACGTAGTCAGCGCATGTGTGGGCGGTAATATGCTTTGTGTCAAATGACCTGATGGCAGCAACGCGTACAATCAATTCTAAATATAGCGGCTGAACATTTAATGATTAATTTAATATATATTGGCGAAAGCATCGCAATATACGAGTAATTGCGACGAAATGTTGTAACAGTTCTTTCAATGGTTGAGAAACTAGGGTAAACAATAAATGTCATATTAAATCATCACTCGTGTAAGATCCTGTAATTATGATAAAACAACAGAAATGAGCCAATGCAGCATAATCTATGATAATCAATGATAATCTACCATAATCTATCATAATCTATCATAATCTATCATAATCTATCATGTTCTATCCAGCAGCCAGCCACCCAGGGAACATGCAGTCGTTAGTTCTATAGATTATGAAATAATGCACTTCTGGAAAAATAAATGATTACTCCCTCAAAGTATACTTAGATAAGTATGCTTAACAATTTTGGGGAAATCGGCTACAGTTGAAATAGCAAACAAAGCATGCAAGCATTCGCGTATATTTGTGCTGGAATCTGGAAAATCTGAACAAATGTCAATCATCCAGTAAAGTTGGACTTTTAAAAGTTTTTACCCTGATAAATTCTAAATAATTATTGTTTATTGCTATAGTGAACCAACAACCCAATCAATCAGTCAGTCGTCCAACCAACCAACCAACCAACCAACCAACCAACCAACCAACCAACCAACCAACCAACCAACCAACCAACCAACCAACCAACCAACCAACCAACCAACCAACCAACCAACCAACCCCAACCAACCAACCAACCAACCAACCAACCAACCAACCAACCAACCAACCAAACCAACCAACCAACCAACCAACCAACCAACCAACCAACCAACCAACCGAAACACAAACAAACAAACAATAACAAACAAACAAACAAACAAACAAACAAACAAACAAACAAACAAACAAACAAACAAAAACAAACAAACAAACAAACAAACAAACAAACAAACAAAGCAAGCAAGCAAGCAAGCAAGCAAGCAAGCAAGCAAGCAAGCAAGCAAACCAACCAACCAACTAACCAACCAACCAACCAAGCAATCCACCAACCAACCATCCATCCAGCCAACAATCCATCCAACCAACCAATACAGATCAGTCAAGCCCAGGATGGGTCGGGATCGGCCAACTTAACATCGTCCCTGGGTGAGCTGGCCCACGCGACCGACACAGATGCACTACTGCAGGGTGATATGTCGGCCGTCGTTGATGCCCTCACGTCCGTCGCCGACATCGCAGATGAGAGTATTACTCCCGAGGGTGAATCACAGGAAACACAGGTAACTCATGGTTGATAACGTAGGTTTTGCGAATGCACAGTTAACTGACCATTGATCATGGTTTGTATTTTAAGTTTTCAGAATTCACAGGTAACTGACCATGGGTCATGATTGATAATGTCAATTTTGAGAATGCACATTTTTCAGATTATTGATCATGGTTGGTAAGGTATGTTTTGAAAATGCACTATGTCGCATAGTATTACCAGACAAAGTCAAAATCACATGGAACGTAGGTTGTAGCTATCCGTTGCCCCTTTTAAATGTGGCTATGACTTGAGAAATGGGGATTGTGTTAGTGCGTGTACGTACGTGCGTTAGTAACAGTTTTCATTTTTCAATAACTTATGATCCGCTTCACCGATATTGATAATATTTGGCCACAATGTGTGTCTTGGGAAGGTGCTTTATTTTGCATAAGACCCACGTCTGACTGCCCAACGTCACGTAGGACTCATTTGCACCTTTTTTGTAAGGCAAATGCTAAGTTAATTTGTTTTATTTTATTCAATGACTTATGAACAGCTTCACCGATTTTGATAATATTCTGCCACAATGTGTGTCTAGGGTGGTGCTTTGTTGACCCATGTCCGACCGACCCAGATCACGGTCACTGAGAACTTTTTTTTTAATTTGTATTATTATTATTATCAAGGCTGACCACGAGGGTATTAGCCTCGTAATAACGATGCCCTCGTTATTTATTTAAATTAAATGTGGCACCTGAATAAATATTTTTGTTGACATATTATCAAATATGATCGATCCTTGTACATCAAAAAAAAAATAGAGAGAAGATTTATTAACCTTTTAAGGTAACACGGTTATCGCTCCTGATATCAAAGTGGCAATGCATGTTTGATATACAAAAATAATGCCAATTAACACATCCTGTAATGGTAAATAATAAAATGAATGTTTATTTTGGCCGGAAAAAATGTCATATCTAAAGATTGGACGAAAAAAGAATTCTCCCTAAATTACAACCTGGGATGTGGGAGTCCAGATTTATCATTGATATAAATTCATTATAATTTCTGATTCTGTTCATGGAATCGCTTCATATTCCACACCTGCATTTCTCTCATGATCTTCTGGCATGCTGTGACACCAACATTTCGGTCAAGGTCAATGTCATAGACTTAAAATATATTGCTAACCTGACAGTGTGTGATACATTGGTACCCTGATGGGAATCTAATAATATTCACGTGATGCCTTTCTTACATCAGCCCAACCTACAGACTTAGCACTATGGCATTACTATCGATAGCAAAGTAAATAATACATGATGAAATTCAGGTAATGAAACATAGAAGCTAAACATGATATATAGACATGACGTGTTAGTCTACCCTACGTATATTTCCTGGCTGCCACGTGAACTTCATTACAGGTGTGAGACTCAGACCTGTGACATAACAAATTAATTTTGAAAAACAAATCACATTACCCCACCCACTTGGTGTCATACTGTGAAACCAGGTGGGTGGGGTTATTGGATTTTTTAATGGACATGTTTTTATGTCACAGGTCCGAATCTTCTACCTGTAAGCCCCATTTACCACATTGGCAAGGATGCAACAATGTGTTACATGTACCTTGCAAGAGGCAGGTTGGGAGCATGTGAAGGGTAATTTAACCCTAACAATGCTTAATTAAAATTTGTCCTTTGCTGTTTATTGTTATTTTAATTTTTTTCTCATAACAGCAATGTTTTGACAACACTTTAGAATCATTTCAAATGGAAATGATTCTAAAGTGTTGTCAAATCGTGTTTTCATTGATAAAAAATACAAAACATAAAGTGACAGCAGGCGACAATTTACGTTTTCCACATTATAATGGTTAACAATGCGGTACATCCTTTGCGGAATCTCTAGCTTAGCCATCAGGTTTATATTTGGCTTCCTTGTGCATATGAGTTGAATCCGGTTATACCCATTATACGTGTTGTATTATGTATGCACATTCTGTTAGTTTTAGGGACTCTGATGTGATGAGGTCTGATCATTTAACACTAAGTATATCAGTATGGTGTTACTACTCATTTGAACCGTCTTTGCTGCGGTATATTTCATAAAACTGTGTCATTCCATTAGAAATATATTAAAGGAAATATAATGTAAACACATTTAAAAACATGACGACACGCTGTTTGGAAACACATGATCACACCCCTTGACTCTAGAGGTCTGCAGTGTTGACAGGGTTAACTTCATATTTTTAGTATGCCAAATCAGACAGACTGACCAATACTGAACTCTAACATCCTGATGTTGAGCATGAGAACAGGTGACATGCTCAGAAAGATACAACCACAAGGCATAGAGACATCAATGCAATCATTGTCCTGGGCCTGTGCTTCTACAACTTCTCTGAGCACGTTCGCCAACTTTGTACTGGAGGTCCCCATGGTGTCCGCTTTAGAGAGGTTATATTGTAAATCTGACTGATGAATATGTCAATGCTTTGCGAACATGAACAGGCATTATCATCAGAGATAGATGACAATGAAATACATAATATATGGATACAGAGACTGCCTGTATGTCCGGTTTACAGAGGTTCTACTGTACATAAAGTCACACAGCTTGATTGTCCGAGGCTGCACAGCTCCGCCTCGACTAAACTTCATGATTTTGAGCACGATAATTGAATGTAAAATGTGGCGGTGACTGGTGAAATTTGGCTTATGGGATTTCTAACCAGTGTAGCACCTGATCCAATCATGTAGCCTAATAAGTATGTATATTGCTTGTTTAAAGCATGACATGTGTTTTAATTATTGATGGAATGGGCAGTGCAGAACCTGATCAGACTCTGCGGATGCACAGGCTGATCTGGATCTACACTCGTCGCAAAACACTTGAGCCTCATGTCTTCAGTCACAGCCACATATGACATATTCTGTTCTGATTTTGAGATTTCCCCCCAATGCAGCAGGGTAAATGCGGGATCTGACTCGTTTGCCCGGCCTTAAATGACCTTAGCTGTTGATAGGCCGTTAAACATCAATAAACAAATGAAAAGTCATGCAGAGCATGATGTTATTAGCCGATCAAATCAGGGTAAAGTGCATCGAACATATGTAGGTGTCTCTGGTAACATTGTCAATGGTAAACTATTTTCGACCACAGTTCTGTACCCAGCGTTGACATTTTTCTCGATTTTGTGCAGGTTTTGGAAACCCGTTCCCAAATCCATCCAATAGCAGCAATGCCATAGCAGCAATGTTTTGTTGTCACCATTATGTTGCGAAATATACCAGCGTAAACACCTGTACTGTATGCTCTATTTATCTACAAATTACACTCCGCAATACACAAAGTTGTAGTCACTGTGTGTTTGTCCGAATTCTGTGGCAGCACGCGAGTGGGCGGAGCTACCAGGGCTATATATATCTAGCGGTTACAGTGTCATCTAAAAATAGACGCAAGCTCCTGCGTATTCAAGCACATGCCCAGATTGGCCTAATGTGCCCCATCCGTGATTTTTTGCGCGATGTCGGGCGCAAGACAATCAATAATTTGCGGCATTGACAATAATTAAGGGGGATTGCCGCAATCGCGCGTGCTGGATGCATCCCTGCCATCCCTGCATGATACGTAAACAAATCAAAGTTGGCTATGAAGGGCAATTCTTCCTTTTGATTGGTGGAAAATTTTGTGAATATTAACTAGCGTCAAATGACGCGCATACGCGATCCAATGGGATAAACCCGAGATGCTGGGATAAACCCGAAAATGCTAGGGTTGCTAGTAAGGAGATTTTGAGCAGAGGTCGATTATAAATTAGCCGAATAAACACATTTTACGCGATTATACGTGGCTGAAACTTGTTCTGTTTAATAAATAAAAGCTTTAAATTAGCCCTATAATCGGCGTATGTTGGCGTATATGGTCATTAGAGCCAACTATGGACTTCAACAACAATAACTTCCGGGTTAAATCTCTTCCGGCGTTCAGTTCATTACGTATTCAAAATTGTGTTATTTGGCTATAAGTAAAGTTTTAAACGGAGATAATTGCCAAAAATGCAAACTTTATCGGTTGATGCAATTTGGAAGTGATACAGAAAAATTCGCGTTCGTAGATTACCGAATAGCGGAGAAAAGGGTTGCTACAAACTTTTTCAGAATTCGATGGATAACCAATATATTAGCCGATCTATAAATAGATCGGCTAATAACAAACACACACAACCACAATTGTTAATATCAGAGGCCCTGTGTCAATTTTCAGAATTTCCTTGAGGTGGCAAGCAACTTGTTGAATAAACAACACGAGGAGACCTGGAACGCTGACATCGACCAAGTAAGTCTCTTAATTCTTTGACCATTGTATGTGGCTTGGTAATATTCCTTATTAGTTGTTTTTATTATTATTTTTATTATTTAGTGCATACAATGTGCAATGCAGGCAATAACACATGTATTAAATATCACTAGTGTAATAACTATCGCAAATGAGACTGGCACAGACAACATGTTCAGGTGATCAATGCAACTTATATGTATGATGGTGTGCTCATGCAATAACTTGAATCTGACATTCGTGATGATATTTATTAAACATGCTGACTGATTTTAAAAGAAACTCAGCATAGCCTTTTTTCTTATAGAATCGGTAAACTTGTTTAATAAATATTATATTAAACCATCACTCAACATATTATTTAATTTATGCATGAACTGAAAATTATTCCTGTTAAGTATTTTATTTTATTAACCCTTTGAACCCGAAAGCCCGATACAGGCGTTTATGTATTGCAAACAGTGCAGCTCCAGATGAGCCGGCTCTTGACGAGTAAGTTTCATATTTTTGAGAACAAAAAGTACCCCCTTTTCATAAATGGACTGGTCTGGAAATCATTTTGTGATGATTGGATTTGCTGGAAAATTAACATCAAAGTTAATTTCAGTTAAATACAAAATATAATTTATTAATTTGTGCATAAATTACTCGTATTGTGTCTGATTTACAGGGTCATCCTGGCGCCATCAATGTTGCCCAAGTTGTGGAGACGTACATCAAGGCGAAGGTGAAGCAACTGTCGTC
This sequence comes from Conchocele bisecta, assembly GCA_029237695.1. Classification (NCBI taxonomy): domain Eukaryota; kingdom Metazoa; phylum Mollusca; class Bivalvia; order Lucinida; family Thyasiridae; genus Conchocele; species Conchocele bisecta. The sequence goes on along the minus strand of CM055278.1, from coordinate 3,778,073 downwards.
ATCGACTAACGGCACCTTCACGAAACACTACACACGCAAGAACATATGTAAGTCGTCATCGACTACCGGCACCTTCACACTCACGAACATATGTAAATTTTGTAAATGTATTTCATGAAATTATGCAGATGTCTGCAGATACAAAATCGCATGGCGTGTCTCATATCCCGTCATATATTTGTCAGATGTTGAAATTGGCCGAAGTGACGTATCCGATAGATCAGCATACACGTTCCCCAACAGTGAGGTTGCACTGCCATCTTGGATGGGAAATACAACAACGGCCCTGTTTATACCAGCCGAGTCGTTTAATGGTAGGTGACCACTTTATGTAATGGAACTAAATTGGGCTTACATCACATGTTGAAGTAATGGAGCAAGGTATATTAATGTATTAAATTCAATATAGTATCAATAATTGAAAGAAAATAAACTCCACACCATTTGCTTTTACTCTCATGAGAATACAGTGTCAGATTTGTCTTGTTATTGATACTTTTAGGTATAGTCAATGCCTTGAAACACCTTGATATATTACTTAGACCTGTGGCTTACATCAATTACCTCATTAGGCCATAACAAAATATTTTGGTTCTCATATACCGCCGCGTCAGAAAAAAACCTGCGAGTTTTTATTGTCATAGACAAATAAAAATATATTATAAATTCATGTCTGAAGAAAATCTGGTGATTTTTCAGATCTAAAGAGATTATAGTAACTTTATTAAACACATATGTAAACAAAATGTTAAAGTGGCTAGCAAAATGCATCTGATGACTTTAAAAATCACAAATGAGGATCTCGTACACAAAAAAATATATTAAAAAAAAACAACAGCCCTTGTATTTGGATTAGTTTCACTGTTATATATCTCTACTAAGGTACTGTTTGTGTATGCTTGAAAATCACATGTCATCTATATGCAGTCGAACCTGTGCTAAAGGCCACCGCCCGTATAGCAATAATTATTTATTACCTTTCTATAGCAGCCACACTTTCGGTTTCCAAATTATTCAATTTCTACATAAATGAACCTGTAAACAAAGATAACCTAGGAACAAAGGCCAGAATGTTTGATTCCTATGACTGGCCTTTATGCACAGGTTTGACTGTACATTTGGATTACAGTGGGACCTCTCTAATATTGATACACTGTGTGTCAATTCAGAGAGGTACCACTGTGCATTAACCTGTTTGGTGTTACATGTTTAATGTATAATGTAATTGGGGAATTTTGCAGGTTTGTCTGTTTGAAATATTTACTTTCATTCCATACAAATTGTCATACAAATATTTAGTTATTGTACCGTAGTTAGTGTGTGCTACTATACTTTGTACTTGTCTGATATACATATATACATCAAAGCTGCTTGTTAGAGAAATTACTGATTCACTAGCTAAATTGCAAACATTTTATGCCCTCATTGCTGAAAGTTATCTGGAATAAAAGCCCACAGTATGTCTTATTTTGTTAAACACAGTAATCATGTCTGGTAATGTTTAAAATTACTTCTTAATTTATTTTTCTCCTTTTGAATTTGTTACATCTGTTTGACGCCTATGTAACAACATACCGGATCATTGTGCTGAAATAGCCCTAATCCCGTCTAACGACAATGTCAAGGTCATTGACACACGTTCAATATTTAGGCCATAATCAAAACGGTGTTGGTTACACGAATGCGACCTACCTAAAATGTATGTGCCTACTCTCAATCTGTCTTTCAGTGTAAAAGTAAAAACGTGTTTAGGGCCCCGACGAGAAACGGCGCTGCCGTATAAGTTTGGACCCGTCCATCCGTCTGTCTATATGTTCGTCCGTTTATTTTTTTGGGAGTTTTGGTAACAGTTTCTCAAATGACCTATATGGGCCATAAGTGAGTCGACATATCACATTTTTAGTTAGAGCTCCGCCGAGAATCGGCGGTTCCCTATAGGTTTCGCCCTGTCTGTCTGTCCATCTGTCCGTCTGTCCGTCCGTTTATTTTTTGAAAGTTTTGTGTAACTGTTTCTCTAATCACCTATAATTTATGTTTGCCTTCCGCTAATATCTTCATATTGCACACATGCATTACTTAGTAACGATACTTCCTTCCACATTAATAAAATTACTGATCGTACATCCGTCCGTCTGTCTGTATATCTTTTTGAAAGTTTTTGTAAGAGTTTCTCAAATCACCTATAATTTCTCTTTACCTTCAGCTAATATCTTCATATTGAACACGTGCATTACTTAGTAAACACACATCCTTCCCATCATTACCATTACCCTTGTTACTGATCGTACGTCCGTCCGTCTGTCTGTCTGTTTATGTTTTGAAAGTTGTTGTAAGTGTTTCTCAAATCACCTATAATTTCTCTTAGCCTTCAGCCAATATCTTCATATTACACACATGCATTACTTAGGAATGATTACATCATCTTTCCACATTAATACAACTATCCTTCCTACTTACCATATGTCAATCTGTCTGTCTCTCTGTTTGTTTTTCTAAACTTTTTGTAACAGTTTCTCAAATGCCTAATGTGTTAACTGCATCTTTTGTATAACCATCTCCTCCAACAACTTACTGTCAATGGATGTGAAACTTTACACACTTGCATCTTCTGAACATATTG